>NDGM011201107.1:0-17403 GCA_002564305.1 Octomys mimax | reverse complement strand
CTTTCATCACATCTCATAAATTCCAATAAGTTGTGCTTGAATTTTCATTGAATTGTAGATATTTTTCAATTCCTTGTTTAATTTTTTCTGTGACCCACTGATTGCTGAGTAGGGTGTTGTTCTAGAGTATTTTGAATTATATAACAAAGTTACAAATGTTCTTTAGAGCATTAATTAAATATTTCCTTTAATTTTAATTCATATGGTTTTATAATGTTAATTATAAGTATGTAGACATTATAACAACAGATTTAGGTGCTCTATAAGTCAGCTTTCTTGCTACTGGGACAAAATACCTAACGTACACAACTTCAAAGAGAAGTGGTTTATTTGCCTCTTAGTGTCAGTGTTTCAATCCATGGCTGGTTGGCTGTTGGCAGAAGTGGCATGGTGGAAGGGCATGGTGGAGGAAAACACCTCATCCTATAGCAGCTGGGGAGCAGAGAGAGAAAGGCCAACCTGGGAACAAGAATACACCCTTCCTTCTAGATCATGTGGCTCACCTCCTCCAACCAGGCCCTAATAGCACCGCTAGAAAATCACCAGCGGATTAATCCACAATGAATATGGTGCTCCTATGAGTCAGTCGCCTTTGGAAAACCCCATTTCTGAACACAGGAGATGTCGAGGACATTTTAGATTTTAGCCATAACAGGACTTCACCATTTTTCCACTTGACTTGTAATTTACAGTCAAGTGGCTATCCTAAGAACCTCTTGTTCCAGGAAATAATGTAGAGTGGTCCAGTATCCTAGCAATATATCTGTCTTAATTTGGAATAATGTGTCCTAGGTGGTTTAACTACTTGTCTGTCCCATGGAGGAATGAGTTATTATATATGTGTTTTGCGCACACTGAACAAAAGTAACTTATTTCATAAGAGATTTTATTTTGCTCTTTTAGGTGTAACTGTGTGGAGCCACATAATCCCAGCAATGATACACTGAAGGAATGGAGGGAGTCCAATATTTCTGCTTCTAACATAATTTGGAAGAACCTAACTGTGTCGGTAAGACATTGATAAATAAGCCATGTATTGATTCATTTACTACAAGAGGTTTGGCTGACATTTTTAATTATTGCCAGGAAGGTACATTTTTTAAATGTGAAAGATAGCTTAATTTTAATTTTAAATTCCTTTTCAATGTCCACATTTTTAAGGTGGGACTTCCATTAATTATCAAGTAAAAAATTCCTAGTAGTTTACACAGCTAAAATTTTCTGAAAATGCATATACACAGAACGTTATGTCTGAGAGGAACTGAAAGTACATTAAATATGAGTGATGTTGACCTACATGAAATTCTGTGGCAGCACTGTCAGCCCTATTTGACCCTGAGATCTGCTCTAACCATTTACAATATGCTGAGGGCAAAGGGTTGTTCTTAATATTTTAGTGTATATACTAAGTATTTTGAACAAATAAAAATAATCTTCGTTTAAAAACAGATTATTTAAAAGTCTGGCACTTCTCAATAGAGCTTGCCTGATTCCATTGTTTTTATCTTTCATTCAAAAGGGATAACAACATATTTTTACCTAAAACAGTTGAATTCTGTACCTTTGTTTTATTTTCTGAGGGTTTGCTTTTCTTTATGCAATTTCTTTTTTTTTTTATAGTTGCATTTCTCCAGTCTTTTTGACCTATTATAAAATTTGTGGATTTCCTTTCACATCGTTTTACAAATATGTGCATCTTTCTGTTCAGTGAAATCTTGTACTTTGAAAAACTCAAAGTGTTCTGCTTTTAATAAATATTAAAATATGTTAGCACCCCTTGTTTATTTCCTATTATACCCAGTTGAAAATATTACAGTTACAGTCTTCTGCCACTTTCTCTACCTGTATAAACTCAAATTGTTTTATACCCATAATCACAAAGATGTAAGAATTCTAATTCATTTGATCAAACACATACTATCTTAGTAAGTGAGCTGGTTATGGACCACAGAAATATTTGTTACTGTTGCACAGATACTATAAAACTCTAAGCATGATATGTGTAAAAGTATTGACCTTTTGTCTATTATCTCAATTGTCTGTTAGGTGTGTTTTTTCAAAATCAATATTAACTTACTTATCTGCTGTTCAAAATTCTATTTGTGATAAACATTTTGGTCCTTATTTATACTTTCAGTCAATAGGAAGAAATTGTCCAATGGGAAAGGAGAGGTGAGGGGGAAAGTAAGGGAAAAGAAAATATGAGAAAAGGAACAATACAAACAAAACTTTAAGGAGAGGAATAGGGGCTGAAAGAAGGAGAAGAGAATGAAAAAAAAGAGGAATCAAGATATATATCATGTACAGTTACAAATTCCCTATGATGAATATGTTCATTATTTATATGTAAATTGTACCAATAAAACCTAAATTAAAAAAAATTCTATCTTGGCCTATCTTTCTTACCTTTCTTCTAACCCTAAACATTTCCTCTAGAATAAAAAGACCTGGCTTATTCTTGTTTTCTTCTGTTATTGTTAACATTCAATTCTTTCTAATTTTTTTCCCTCAAAAATCACATTGCTCAGAGAGGCACTTAAATTGGCCAGTAAAAAAACTGATGAGCTAATGGGAAAGAAGGATGCAGCTACTCAGAAGTGAGACGTGAGATTTGGTCGGCTGTCTGTCTCTATGCCCCTTTTGCAAATTTTTATGTTTGAAGAGGCCCTTGCTCTTGTCCCTGGTCTAGATTTTCAGTTCAGTAGGAAAATCTCAATAATCCTTGCTCTGATTAAACATAATTCACTCTGTGTTTTATATCTGTAAAATTCAATGCTAAATTATAAAATTCAATCTATATGTTAGTAAATCCTGAATGATAACCTTATAAAAGACAGACTTAGAGCACAGTTGATCTGCCTAACTGTGAATTAATTTTTGATAACAAGTTTTGAGATCAAGAGGACCATGGTGAAAAACATTTTGTAATCAAAGCAAATGTAGCACTTGGGTTTTGGTTTCTTTTATTTTTAAAAGTTCTCTACTAGGTGTTAACATTCTGGCAGAAATTTTCATATTATTTTTCATTACTTAAAACAGTTTTTGCAATGGATAATTGCTTATCTAGACTAAAAATAGCCTTTATCCCCAAAGGGAATGCTATGTAATAAAAAAAATCTTGTAAATTTAAGTCAAGGTAGGTTATTAAGTTTTGTCTTATGCTTATTTTCCCTATTATCACTATCATCAAATGTATTTTATTAATAAAGTACTATGCTATAATAACTACTCTTACAAAAATAATGATATAACATTTAATTTATATAGCATTCACTTGGCAGGTTCTCTATTATTTTATTGAGTTGTTACGTATCTCTTGAACCATAAATTATACCTTGCTAATTCAGTGAGGGCAATGAATCAAAACTTTTTCTGTGATTTTTCAAGCTGTTATATACATAGTACGTGTTAAATATTTGACAAATACTTTATGATTGTTTGAAAAATAGTTCTGTCTTTCATATTTACTACTTAATGCAGATATTTATAGCAAATTCTGATATATAATATATTAGCACACCTCAGAATTGATCATTTTAAAGAGTGCCTAGGCAGGGTTTAAAATATTCACAAGCAACTAGTTAGTAATTGGGTAAGAACCATTTCAGTTCCTCAATTACTTACTGTAGCTTGAGTATATATAAGGGGCAGGACACTCATGCCAACTTTAATTTCTTATTTTATTGAACTCATTTTTTGCCAACTTATAGAATTGTTGAAATTTAGAATATGTTTGAAGAGTAATTAGTAGAAATCAGTTTGTCAACAAGCATTTTCTGAGTACCCATTGTAAGTGAAACCATATGTTAGATTCAAAAGAGCAAAAATTTGGATTTGCTTTCACTTTTAAATTTCAGAACTTGTGCTCTGTGTGTCAGTGTGTTTTAGAAGTACAATTAATATAAAAATGTTGAATTTAGTAGATCAGAATTTCTCTTTCCAAAATGACCATCCTTCACTTAAAAAGCAGGAACAAAATAATACTTTCAGATTTGCTTTGAAATAATATAATTAGGCAAGCCATTGGTATTTGTTTTTAAAACTTGAAGTTAGACACAGCCAAGCCTAAAGAATATTTAGAAGACTTTTGAATCTGCAGAAAAGGCTGCAGTTGCTCACAAATCAGTAGACATGTGCTCATAGTGGAGCCTTCAGCTCTTCTTTGTACTTTGCCCCTGTGCTTGCCTGTTACATTGCTTAGTAAGTGCTCTTTATCATTTCTGGACAGGCACAGAGAAGAGAATGAAAAACACAAAGATTTGTTTCTGCTTCTTTATCTGTTTTACAGAATTTTGAGAGAAAGAAAATTACACCTATAATTAAGGCCCAGGGCACTTTTCTGTGGTGTTTCAATTAGCCGAGTTATTGTGTTCTGCACTAGTTTAACATGGATAATTGAAATTCAGGTAGCAAGCGAAGCATTTGAAGTTGGTTCAGGATTGGAGAAAGATTCTTTTGGACAATTTTAAAGTGTCTTAACAATATTTCTTAATAGTCTTAAGCTTAGGGGAGATGTTCCTGAACATTTTACTAGTTGTTTGCTAGTTTTCAGATGACAATATAGCTGTTTGTGATTTATTGTAGAACCGATAGAAACCCAAGGCTAAGGATTTGAGTCAGAGGCTAAACTGTGTTAATGACCAATCCATATTTTTCAGTCCATGTTTTTCTGTAGGATATTTCTGTACCATTATGTGATTCAGTTTCTGTTTCAGGGCTGAAATACCTCATGGTCTGATAAGGTTACTGGGTCATATTTGTTTTCCCCATATTGTTAAAATAGAAAATAGTTTAGTAATCTAATTTTTTAAATAAAACAGTGACTTTAAAATAATTTTTTCCTTTCAAAAATGTAATGTTTCAAATGTAATTTTTTTTCATGAAGAAAATTTTTTTGACTTTGCTGCCACCTTATGGTTAAGACAGTAATTAGAAACAATCCTGTAGCAATTTATGGAAGTGCAGTACCAGAGAAAAGGCCATGGAGAAGTCATAGTAAAAATCAACTTTGTCTTGCTCATGTTGTGATTTGTTTCTGCATTTATTGTTCAAGGGCCCTATCTCTGACTCATAAGTTAGTTTCAGTAATTATATATACCGTGATTTTCTTGTTGCCTTTCTTATGTGTCTTGGTAGTTTTGGACTAGATAATTCTTCAAATTAATTGTTTCTTATTAATATGCTGTGATTCTCACCATAGCAATCATGTCCATATCGAAGCTCTCTTGCTGCCAAGCAGTGATGAGGCCACAAACAAATTATTTGACCTCTCATAACTGTTTACTCAGATATAAAATATTAATAATAACAACTATTTCATAGGGTTGCCATAAAAGTTAATTAAGGCAGATATGTGTCTGAGGTTAGTAACCATTCATTCCCAAATAACTATTCATTCCCAAATATATTTTACTTTTTCTTTTTTTTCATATTTAGCACAGGGTTTCCAGGGTCTCACTACAGATCGGCCTTGTAGTGATCCTCCTGTTTTCAGCCTCCCAAGCACTGGGATTACAGGCATGTGCCACCACTAGTCTCAATTGCTGTCTCAGCGCTTCCCAAGGGTAGGGCCGGAACCTCACATCAGGGATCGAACCCTGTCAAACATACTTTAAATAAATTTGGCATTAGAAGTTCAGGGGAGGGCTGGCCAGATAGCTCAGTGGATTTTTATTATTATGATTATTATTAATTATTCTTCAGCTGCTACAGAAGAGATGATTTAGTGTACATGCTTTACATTCAGCCAAAAGCAAGAACAGAAGTGGTCCAGAATGCCATAGGTCCGGGGCAAAACACCAGGGAACTGCTTAGTTTGAACCAGGTGGATCTCTCTTTGAGGTGGTCTTGGTGATCAGATGGCAATGAAGTTCTATTCCATTGAGACATTCTAGATAGCATGCAGTCCAAAACTTGCACCAGTGTTGTCTGCCTCCAGCATTCTTTATTTCTGCTCTTCTGGCCTCCATGGGTGTATGAGCTATTTTACTTGGGCCTGTCTCATCTTTCTTCTTTTACGCTTCAGTCTGCGCATTATCTTCTTCCTCCACTTGGCTCTCATGGTGCAGAGGTTTCTAAGAAGATGGCATTAAAGTCGAGAGCAGCTCAGCAGATTAAAGCACCTACTTAGGCAGACACAGGGGCCAGGGATTCAATGCCTGCATAGGAGGCCTAAAACAGGAGGACTATGAGTCTGATCTATGTAGTGAGATCCTGGAGACCCTGTACTAAATACAGAAGAAAAAATAATTTCAGGGGAAATTACATTTATTACAAATTTATTGGCAAATCAATTCATGTTCAAATTTTACATGGTATGCTTTTGATATTGCCAATTATGTATTTAAACAGAATTTGGAAATCATATGTAGCGTCTTTTAAGCCCTGGTTGGAACCATGGGTGGAAAGATTCTGGGTCTCAACACAATTGATCAAAAGACATTACTTTTCTTAAAGAAAAATGTCCAGCTTTTTCTTAACAGCTCCATTTGTCTTACTTCCTGTGGCAGGAATGCAGATCCCTGCATGGAGAATATGTTGGACGAGCCTGTGGCCACGAGCACCCCTACGTCCCGGATGTTCTGTTCTGGTCGGTGATCTTATTCTTTTCCACAGTTACCATGTCAGCCACGCTCAAGCAGTTCAAGACTAGCCGATATTTTCCAACTAAGGTAACTAGACTATAATTTTCCTAATCAAAATATGAACTAACATACGGCACAGTATGGAATCCTGTGTGTTTAGGACAAAAGAAAGAGTAACTGCTGGCATGAAAGACCCATGACAGCCCCTGTAAAGTGAGCGACCCACTGGATCAGAAATGGGGGTGTGGATGGGATGAAGAGGAAGCATTTTTGTGACATAGGTGCCAGGGAGAGCACAGGCCCCACGGGCTTCTCTCCTAAATGCATACGCCAAAGATCAGTCGCCTCTTTCCCGTTACATTTTTGGAAATTCAGAGCACATGCTGCACTCCTGATTGTCACTTCCTTGCCCCGTGAGCAGTGGGAATTCTTCCAACCTGACATACCTCCGAGGAACCACTATTACATACTGTAATTGGAAAAGCCCTTGCAAAACTCATTGGAACACTATGCTATTTTTCGGGTTTGAAAGCGTCAATCCCTCCCCCTAATCCACCATGTTTACATCTGCATATTTGGAAAGGAAAGTAAACAGAGAAACAGTTTAGTTCAATATTTAACACTGCAAAGTAACACCTATAATGTCTGATTCCACCAAATGAAGAAAAAAGGAGCAAGGAAATAAGCCTTTTAAGGTTGAGCTATAATTTTTTTTTGGGGGGGGCGGGGGTGGTGGTGGGGGCAGGGAAGGGTCTACAGGGTGTTCCGGGTCTTACTACTAGATCTCACCGTGGTGCCTGTTTACAGCCTCACAAGAGCTGGGATTACAGGCATGCACCACCACGCCCAGTCTCAATTGCTATCTCAGTGCGTCTTGGGGCGGGGCCCGCAGGGAAGGCCTAAGGATTGAACCCCTGGCACCTGTGCCTGCTTGCAGGCGCTTTAATTTGCTGAGCTATTTGGCTGACCCAAGCTATAGATTTCTGATGAAAATTCCCCTCTAAGGAAATATTTCAAGAGCTCTTCTTTCCAGAGAGGGCTTCTTTTTGGTGCTTCCTCCTTCATTAAGGTAAAAGAGACATTTCTGTCCCGGTGAATAGAATATCATTATTTGTAAGTTGAATAAACAATCTTAAGTGTTTTGTGTTATGTGTCATAAAGGGGTCCTAATAAAAAACAGATTTTTGTTGGTAATTGTATAAAGGTATTTGCTCAAAAATGGCTTTGTAATATGAAATGGCCTTTTGCAAGTCTTCTACAGAGTATCTTTTAAATTGAATAATTTTATTTAGCTCACTCTGTTGTACACACTATCATCTGCCATATTTATATCTTAGATGCACTAAATAAAGTATCATGCTTCTTCAATAAAATTAATTAGATTTATCATAGTAATATATTCCTGCGTGAAAAACAGACATAAAATTCTGCCAAATTCTGTCCATGCAATCTTATTGTATGTTCTAAGTTTTCACTCACTTAAGTTTATAATAAATGTAGATTTTAAATAAGTATCAAAATAACCTGGCCATCATTACTGCTGTTTCATAATGTTTCATTCAGAAAGGTTGAGTGTGTATCCATCTTAATGACAGAAATACATAAATACTGTATATATTCAGGTACTGGCAGAGGAAGTGGTAATATTATAGTATGCATAAAATACAATGTTATGATATTATGTCATAGAGTGTTTATGAAGTGTGATTCTAGATTATGTTCCTGAATACTCTTGGATATTTATAGCTCCTTCAAGTGACAAGCGTTTTTATTATTTTTAGGTTCGATCCATAGTGAGTGACTTTGCTGTCTTTCTTACAATCCTATGTATGGTTTTAATTGACTATGCCATTGGGATCCCATCTCCCAAACTGCAAGTACCAAGTGTTTTCAAGGTAAATTTGTCACAGTACTTATAGAAAGAACTTAGTCTTTCTTTGTCTCTGTGTCTCTCCCTCTGTCTCTGTCTGTCTGTGTCTCTCTTCTCCTAATCTTTGTTTAGATGACTTTTATACTTTCATTAAAGTATAAATAATATAATTAACACATCAATAAATACAGTAGCTACAGCACAATTAAAAATTTGGTCTAATAATTTCTTACCTCCTCTGAGCCTCAGCTTTCCCATGGTAATTCAGGGCTAGGGACTACCCCTACCACTATTTGTTGTCAGAATGAATTCCTTCAGGACCATCTTAGGCATCCTCCATGTTTAGAACTTTTTCTGAGTCTATGACTAAGATTTTTTTTCTCCCATTTTCACACAGTAGTCTGTGCAGATAGCTAAAATAAGTTACTACATTATATTAAAATATTCTGTTTATGTTTGTGATTCTACTGAAAGAAGATTCTGATTTCTACATCTTTGTATCTCAATTCTAGCACAGTGGTCAACATGATATTTGTAAATACAAATTTACCAGTAGTAAATGTCACATATTAGCATTATGTGTTCTTTGGTATAGTAGAGATAATGATTGAGAACAAATTTTTGGAGCTTAATTGTCAGAGTTGAAGCTTTGTCTCTGCTCCTGCCTAGATTTAGGACTTTGGGCAGTTTACTAGGTTGGTCTAGGCCTCACTTTTCTTATTTGTATCATTTTCTATAGGATGTTGTGGAAAAACAAGGAGTTAAAATAGTTAAATAACTGACAGCGGTGCTTGTTACCTTATACATGCTTCATGAATATCATTATTATTAAGTTTATCCCATTTACTTTGTCAGTTTATAATAAAGGCTTTCCAGGTAGTGTTTATAAAACTTAATTTGGCATTCAGTAATCCAGCTACTAATATGTACATCTTTAAAATTTTTTCCAGCCAACCAGAGATGATCGTGGCTGGTTTGTTACACCTTTAGGCCCAAATCCATGGTGGACAGTAATAGCTGCTATTATTCCAGCTTTGCTTTGTACTATTCTAATTTTTATGGACCAACAGATTACAGCTGTCATCATCAACAGGAAAGAGCATAAGCTCAAGGTATATTTTTAAAACCACTTTAATGTAAATAATTCTGAATTAACTGCTTCCAAGTAATGCTTATTAGATAGCCTATATTCTGCATTCATTTCTACAATTAAATATTAAAATGGTATTTTTAGGCTTGTAATTTTTATTGTTTTACAAGGTAGTTTGTCCTACAATGATATGAAAATTTGATTGCAGCACTTGACCATATTCTAAAGTATGAGACTTATCTTCAAAGCTTAAAATAAAGAACATTGTCAAAGTTCTACTTTAGCGTCTTTAACATATTAATAAAATAATTGTGACAAAATAGTGATTTTACCAACTTGTATTACATCTAGGATTTCACTGGGATTTATTAAATTTGCCCTAAGTGTGTCTATTATATTATATTCATTATTAGGTCAAGTCACATCTTAAGTTATTTCCCATTTTCTTTAATTATTATCCTGTGTTTAATGCTTATGATAACAAAACTCAGCCATGGTTGAAATCTTTGGGTTTCATTGAAGATTTTGATAATTATTTTTACACTGAGAATAACTAAATGTGTACATATTTATAGATCATACATGTCATTTTCCACCTTTGAATAATCAAAGATTTTTACTGGTATGTAGTTTGTCTGAAACAAACAATATAAATAAAATCATTTATGGAAACATGTAAAATAAATTCAATGAAGTCATTGAATGATTAAAAATAATTAGAATCATACCCTTTAAAAACAGAACAGACACAATTTTGTTTTGTTCTGGTATCATGAGGATATTGCCAGCTATCTTCACATACCCTTTAAAGTCTAAGGGAAAAAATCATTGGCAGAGCAACAAAAATCATGCTTTATAGAATTTTATAAATACGTTGGCATGATTTAAAATCTCTGATTAAATTATAACTATAATGGAAGATATAATTATATAGGTCATATAAAGCACAATTATATGTAATAAATCTTACTAAGAGGGAATTTGTATATTAGTGAGAATGTGTATTTGTCTTAAGAAGCCTTCTTTATTCTCTGTAGAAGTAACTGGAGATGCTCAAAACCAATTTGAGGAAATTCAAAAAAGGAATTCATTCAATTCACTTGTGATTTTGTTAAATTAAAATGTTTAATTATTAAAGATGTATTTTTAAAAATACTCTCATAGTGTTAAGAATTAGGTGTGTTCTAGTTCAAAAATCAGGTTATATCAGCACATTATAGAACATAAATATGACAAACTGACAGCCAAAATACTGAATAGGGTAAAACTAGAAGTGTTTTTTGTAAGATCAGGAGCAAGACAAGGGTGTCTACTCCCACTGCTTTATTCAATATAATGCTGGGAATTTTAGCCAAAACAATTAGTCAAGAGAAAGAAATAAAAGACATTCAAATAGAAAAGAGGAAGTCAGATATTCTTATTGATCTCAGAATTAACACTACAGAATCACACAATACAAAATTGGAAAATTTGAGATACTTATAGAATTGTTTCTTAAAGAACTCAGGTTTATGAGTTAATAGCTTTGTTATTTAATATCAAGCTTCAAAAGTAATCACTTTTAAAATATCAGGATTCTACCAAAGTAAACATCACCAAAACTTTATTATTGTTACACAGTTAATTAAACATAAAAACAAGTTTAAGCACATTGCATTAAATATCATTATGTTATAGGAAATATTTTATGCTAGATACTTGTTTATACTTTTAAACTGACAGCTTCTCCATTTTTCTGATTCTAAAGAAAAATATAATCTGATTTAAACATCAGCAATACAAACAAGAGACAGAAGTGAAAAACAATAAAATTTCATCATTTATGGATAACATTGTTTGCATTTTTATGTATGCCAAAGAATGCCTTACATTTCTTTATGCTTGTTTTTATTAATTTAATGCTGGAAACAAAACCAGGGCGTTGCACAGCATTTGACCATGCTGTACCACTGTGCTCTACACCCCCCGCCCTGTGTTTCTATTCATACTGCAAATGAACATGTATTCATACTACCTATCATTTTAATGAGTAGATATTTCATTGCATAACACATTTTATGGGTCTGGTACACTTCTGCTACATAATTCTGCTTGTTTAACATATTTTAAAATGAACTAGAAGACCGAAAGTTTAAAAAGGAAGTAATCCCTATATTCATTGTTAACTTTTCAACATAAGATTATTTTAGCCTTTGTAATAAGGCAGAAATCCCTCTGATTTTACTGAGAAATCCTGTGCACAGACTATCAGTTAAATTGATGTAGGTAGTAATTTTTTTTTAGGTATTAATGGACCAGATTAAACCAATCTAGAAGTAAATGATCATTTCTAGGTGATGGTAGCTTCTTGACCATTCTTGTGCAAGTTTCTCAACTTTACAATCGTTCATTATTCATAAGGGATACTAGGACCTTGAAATTCACATCCTTTTGAAAGCTACAAATCAACATACTCATTTCTTTTGTGTGTATGTGTGTGTGTGTGTGTGTGTGTGTATATATATACATATATATGTATATATATATATTCATCTATATTGCACAAATCTGGAATATAGTTTAACATTCTTAAATGGTCCTCTCAAATTCCAGTATAGAATGAAATGCAAAACTGAATTATTTAATATTTGTACCACCGAACAAACCTAAGGGTACATTATTAAAGCCTCTTATATTGTGCCAATTATGAATTATATAGTCAAAAGATTCATATTTTGACAACCTAACATCTCAGATTTAGTGAACAGTAGAGCAAATCTGGCTTTATCATAACCTCTGCTGTATTGCAAAGGTAGAGGATTCAGTCTGTTCTTGGTGATTCTTGAGGCTGAATTTCAGTTTTCTTCCTTAAAGGGACATTTTCAAAGCAAGTTGGTTTCACTAGAGACATAATTTGTCTCCGCTGAACATTTATTTTTGGCCTATGGCCCTTGTCTCATATAAACTTCACTGTCATGTGGCCTGTTGCTGTTGATTTTCCTGTTACCAACAAAAGAATCAGTTTCTCAGAACACTATCTACTCAGAATAACAGCTTGTTCTATTGGCCATTCCCCCCACCTGTTGCTCCACTGAAGTGTTTGCTAAGTCTTCTGGCTTTGGCTTAAACTACACTTTATGAAAAGATGTTTCTTGGATACATTTTCAGACCACAAGTTAATTACATTTTAGCTTTCACTAATTTTTTGTTTCTTTACCTAAAATCCCTTTTTATCTTGGTTGGACCATTCCTTGAATGTGGTGAATCGTACTTTCTAGTTTCTGTACAAGGAACCTTGTAGATGCTACGTCACATACCTAAATTTGCATTGTATGTCTAAGTTACTGCAAGTACACATTTTATTCCCTATCTCTCACAAACATATTTTAGATCTTCTTACTTTTTCTTTATCTGCATTATCAAAATAAGAGGTTATTGTCCTTTCAATGATGTTTCTTAGGCCAATAAAAATGTGATTACATACAAAATAAAACTGTTATGACATAATAAAAACACAAGAAAACTGCAAAGACTAAAACCCAACTCCCTGGCTAAGGAACTCACTATATTCTGAGAGTGAAGGGTAATTTCACAAAATTAATGAAATTCCAAACTCATTATAATCCTTTGGTTCATTCAAGAGTAAAATAAGCTGCAAATATAAGACACTGAGAATGAAAAAGCACTATATATGTTATCTGTGGATATACACATAAATCATACTGTCTCAGGCATTTGTTTGTTTGTTTCTTCCTTTGAGAAGTGGGATAGACATAGGTTAACTGAATCCCTTTAGAAGCATTCAAAATAGCATCCTTTTTTTTTAAAGCACACTCTCTGTAAGTGAAAAGAGACATTGTCTTGCAGAAAAGAAAGTTTCTGTTAAGATGCAACTATGGGCTTTTCTACATGTTTCTATAGACAGTTCAGGCTTCTTTTGACATCATTTTTAATAAACAGCAATACAATCCTGGATCACTTGAGTAAATGAATGCATTTGCAACATTCATTTGGCACCATGTTCTCTTGATGATTATGGCATTTGATATGTTCTTTTTTGCCCTCTTTGTCAGCCTGGTTCTTCATGTCAATCTATAGTCTTTTATGTGGTTAACTTGACAGATGCAGGAAATCGCTGCCAAGCTTTGAAATGAATTTTTTCAGCAGTGGCATCTGGGTATCAGATGGTCCTTTTGGCTGGCCTCTTGTCTTGCTGCATGTTGGTTTTAGTGGGGTCTGGTGTAGCATCACCTGTTGCTATGCTCCCTTTTCCTCCCATATGTCCATTTCCCGTGATTCATAGATGATTGTGAGAATAAAAACTCCGTTTCTGTCTTTATTTGAGAAAAAAATCTACAGAAATATGTTAGAAGGTTCAGAGTTCTCTCTCTGACAAAAGGATACTTCCCTTTGGCTGGCATGCCTATCAGCTAATATCTTGGTTACAAGGACTGAATTTTTAAAGGCATTTTAAATGAAAGGCAAGAAGAGGGATGCTGATTAATTAGCAAAAGTACCAGAACTGCTTTATTTCCTTTGGTTTGCATTAAATCAAAATGCCTTTATTGTTGTACAGCGTAATCACAGGGAAGTTATTTTATTATGTTTGTATATAACAAAGCCATCTTTCTAAATTTTAACAGGAAATTATCCCCTCTGAACGATTATTTTGTCCAGTTCTGGAAATCCCATTGTATTATATTTAAAAAAAACACCCAGCAAAAGCTACAGAAAATCACTATCATGAAGAAAACTTTCTTCATTGTAGATTATAAATCGTAGGGAACATAGAGCCTGAGAAGGTTCTGCTTATGCTTTAGCACAAGCTCTACTCAGTCTGTGTCCTCTATCATCTTCTCATGTTCGTTTCATGACCGCCAACCTCATACAGTTTCTGTTCCTGCTCGGCAGTACCACAGTTTCACAGCAGGGCCTGAGGACATTCACTTTTTACTCCCTGGAGCCAGGAGTTAGAGAAGTTATGTCTTTTACTGTTTTAGATCTTTCTCATTACAGAGTGCTTTGGACAAAACACTGCTGTAATGAGTCATGACATTGCCCTTTAAAAATTTTAAGGATCAAAATTTGCAACCTGTGCTCTGGAGGAACCACATCTTCCCATCTTCCACAATGTTTGTAAAAGATCCAGGGGATCGTATTATGGCCATGGCAAATCTTCCTATGCCTTCTTGGCTTTGCACACTCCAGGATAGGTCTCTTTGCATTCCTCAGCTCCTGTTAATGAAAATCTTTCCTGAGGTATTTGCAAAGAAATTTTCAGTCATACTCATGGGGGAAGTTGAGTCTTGACATTTTAGTGAAGTGTAGCATTGCCACAAGTAAACTGGCTGAGGGAGGGTGTGACTGAGTTGGTGACAACATAGGAGGAAAATCTCATTAGCTCCATATTTCCCATTTTTCTTTTATTCTCACTTGTACTCTTAGCAGGAATAGCAGAAGATAAAGGAAGTATAATGACTTTAGCACTCTTTTTCTTAATAAGAAAGCAATTAATAAACAGAGAAAATAATACCACGACAAGTGGTAATAAATGTCCAGAAAATTTATACTTCAGCTTCTGTAATAACTTCCAAGAGCATACAATTTGATAGAACTACATCTAAAAAGGTGAAAACTGTTCTAAAGACTTGGCTATTTCTTTCTTTCGTAGTGATCTACCTGTTTATAGCCTCCCAAGAGCTGGGATTATAGGCACTCTGCCATGCCCAGTCTCAATTGCCCTCTCAGCATGCCCCAGGGTCAGGGTCAAATATCCGGCCCCTGTGCCTGCTTGCAGTTTTAGAATATACTAAGATCGAGTATTTGCTGGGTGCTTGTTATATAGCAGATGTTACTCTAAATGATTGGCAGAATTAAGCAATTTCTTTCTTTCTCACAATATACCAATGTGATACCTTCTAGTCTCATACTTACTATTTTTCAGATAAGACAAAAGAGGCCAACGAGGGAAAGTGATTTGCTCAAGGTAGCTGCTGGGCCAGTATTTGATCCCAGTAGTCTGTGTCCAAGGACCTATAATCTCAGCTGCTTCATTACACTGCCCCTCATAATGTGGTAGTTTTTTAATTAAAAATAAGAATTGACACATAAAATAAGATACTTTTTTTATAAGAGGTTTTACATCTTTAATCCCTACAGGGGATGTTGGGAAAGGGAGGTGGTGTTCATGCCGCCTTTGAGTTCCATCTCCGAGATCTCACCTCATCACCCTATGTAGAGAGCAGATCTGCACATGCACATTGTGTCAGGCTTTCCTTACATTTCTTGCCTGCTCTGAGAAAGCACTTAACTTGCAGCACCTGGAGATTAGTGACATTGGGGTAGAATTGCAGATGGAATGCATGATACTGGAATAGAATTGTAGAGGAGATAGAACAATGCAAAAATTATGATTTTTAAGGAGCAGCTGAATGATTCTAGTGCTGAAAGGGAAACAAATAAGAACAAGATCACACTATGTTGAGATAAAAATGAATATAGATGAGTCGTTAGACTCTATGTTAGTCTTCTCAATAAAAAGTAACCCATTGAGAGAAAAAAGGACAATTGCAAACCATGTGTGAAAGCTTATATGCGGGTGCTGTTGGGCACTGTCAGGAAGTGGTTGCTGCTTGCCAGTAGGCCGTCCTTAGTACTGCTGTTGACATGGTTCCTTTTCTTTGTTTTGTTTTTTTAACAGAAAGGTTGTGGGTACCATCTGGACCTCTTGATGGTAGCTGTCATGCTCGGGGTGTGCTCCATCATGGGCCTGCCATGGTTTGTGGCTGCCACGGTCCTCTCCATCACTCATGTCAACAGCCTGAAACTGGAATCAGAATGTTCAGCTCCAGGAGAACAGCCCAAATTTCTTGGCATTCGGGAACAAAGGGTTACTGGGCTTATGATTTTTATTCTTATGGGTTCATCAGTCTTTATGACTAGTATTCTGAAGGTAATGAGATATGCACGTATGAGTTTGAGACAAGGCAGACTATATATATTTAAAATTTTCAGTTTAGTTTAAGACGTACATTTGTAAGTGAAGTATATCATGTGACAAGTGGTGGATTTCTTTAGCATATTTATGGAATTACTGTTAACCTGAGGGACCAGGAGATATATTCTCTAGTTAGAACATACCTAAAAGTTTGCCCTGGCAAAATAAAATTTGATGTGTAATTTGTTATAATTTTGAAATGATGGTCAAGTTATGGAAATCATTTACTATTTGAAAACCAACTTGTGACCTAAAGTCACTTATAGACCTAACAAAATTAAGGTTTCTATTTTCTTGTCAGTGGACAGATATATTAGCAATTAATATTAACTAGTAGAGGAATAGACATATTATATATTTAAATTCTGTTTCATATTGTCTGTACATATTTTTATATTTTAAATGCTCTGTAAAACTTAACTTACATCATCATTTCATATACTTATTTTTTCATATTTAAGATAATTGAATCCATTTTGAAGAATATTAAAGACTGATTATTTTATCATGTAATTTTGGCAGGTATTTTCACGGTGTGCTAATTTTTATAGCTTATTTTAATTACTTATAATTTGCATTTTTAGTTACGTAATCAATAAGTAATACTTTATTTGCCTCTAATCACTGAAACAATTACATCTTCAGGAATTTATTTCTATGCTATATAAGTAATTATTAATACACAATGAGGGTGAGATGTTTAAAAAAGACAATTCTGACAATTTACTTTTTACAAATATTTGTTAGATATTTTACAAATACCTGACAAAATGCAGGACAGGACCAAATTTTAATACAAATTTAATTCTTTATCTTTAAATCAAACATTTTATCATTGTGAAATAAAAAGCAAATTGTCTTTTTTTTTTTTTTTTTTTTTTTT
>NDGM011201094.1:0-15989 GCA_002564305.1 Octomys mimax | reverse complement strand
TGCTTCTTGTACTATGGATAACCACTAAGAAGATAACAATGTGCAATGCATTAATTATTGAAAATGTCCTATTAATCAGCTTTGAAACTGTCTCATTGTTTGTTTCTCAATGAAACAAAATAAAAAAATAAATAAAAATAAAAATAAGGACTGCGGTTCTTTCTGTTCCACACTGATTTTTCCCTTGATCATCCTTTGTGAAAATAATAGGAAACATCAATGATGACAGTGTGGATGTTCAGTACTTCAAATGAAAGTGTGTTTCTTCTATAGATTACTATTATTCCATGTGAATTAACCCTGAATCCTATTTCCAAAATTAGTAACCCTAATTCACACTAGTAAAATGGAACCCTTTTTTAGAAGAGTGCAAAGAATATTGCAATGAAGAGAGTGGGGTGGGGTACCAACAGACATGTTAACTGGCTTGTTACACTAATATCTGTTTTGATCTAGCAAAGAGCAAAGCAGTGATCCACCAGTGGGATTTTATTTGATTCTTACTTCACGCCAGGAAGTCTGGCACCACAGAAACAATTCATTAGTTTTCAATTTTCTCGATGGTTATTGTTAAACTACTTTAAGCAGACTAAATACCCCCTTCAAGTATCATTAATAGCATCTTTGTGGCATTTTCAGAGACTAAAATGGCCCCTTTCCCCTCAAACGTCATATCTAGAGTGTCCTGTTACAGACTAAAATTGTCATTTTTCTTCCCTTTGCCTACAGCCTAAAGCAGTGAAGGCAAACCCAAACTGCAGCCCAAAGCCCACTGCGACCATGCTGTGTCCTTTTTGCTCTACAAGCAAGTGGGAAACACAGAAAAACTATAGGTTTTATGACTTTTTGAATTCTGGCCACACATAAAAATCCCCATGCGTCTCAGCTCTCCGTGAACCAAATGCGTCCAGTCTTGCTTTAGCCTCAATGACCAAGTCTGTTCGCGGCTCCCCGCTGACATCTCCGAGTCTGCTCCATTTCCACCCCTCTCTAGGAAAATCAGTTTGCAGCCTTAGGTCAGCTTTCCTTACTAGAGCACTGAAACCGTAGACCTATTACCTTCAAAAATTCAACAGCACTTTGATTTTTTTCAGGGAGAAAAGAATATAAGATCTTTCTTTCTTTCTTTCTTTCTTTTTTTTTTCTGTATTTGAGGGAAGGGTCTACAGGGTGTTCAAGGTCTCACTACCAGATCGGACTAGTAGTGATCTGCCTGTTTACAGCCTCCCAAGAGCTGGGATTACAGNCACGCGCCACCATGCCCAGTCTCAATTGCCTTCTCAGCGCGCACCAGGGGAGGGGCTGGCATGGCAGGCCCAAGGATGAACCCCTGGGCCCTGCACCTGCCTGCAGGTTCTTTAATCCGCTGAGCTATTTGGCTGACCCATAAATTCTATGTAATCAACAAACTTGCCCAGTTCATTCATCCTTAAAGTCTTCACAACCTAAAACATGACACACGTAGCAGCTGTTCCTGGAACATAAATTGAAGATTGTACAATTATGAAAGTGCAAAGAAAGAAAAATGTGAAATGAAATCTTACGCACACTTCAATATAAAATGTATTTTCAGTATGATTTTACTTTAGCATTTTGAATTTGTAATAGTTACCCCAAAAGTCAATCAACAGGAATCAGATTATTAGATCAAATGTAAAATTTGAATTCAGGTGTTATGACTGATAGCTATAATCAGATTTCAGTAAAATATCTTATTTATTTGTGCATTTGTTTTGGTTGTTGAAAAGAGGGAAAAATCTTGAATTATAGAGAGATGACTAATGTTTAACCTTTCATTTTACAATTCCAAGTCCTCAATTAACCACATCTAAAACCTTGAAAGAGTAATAAAAGTTTTCATTTGCAATTTGAATTAACCCACAATATAACTCAGAATTATATTTCACAGTTTTTTCAACAAATACAACCTTCATCAATATATAAATATATCTGTATATATATGATCTATATATCTTGAAATGTTGGTATATTCAGTTAACCATTAAGGAATCTCATATATCTAAATGCTTATCTTTAACACAAACTCATTCAGAGTTTCATAAGAATCTGACTTACTTTATTTGTATATTAACTCCAATTTTTAAATTTCAAGGTCTTTACGGACATTTTATACACAGTTATAAATGAGATTAACATGACAGGTGGCCTTGACACATCGAGTTCATTCAGCATATTTACAAATATCAGAAGAGAAAAAAACAAGCACTAACATGTTTTTTGTTTGTTTGTCTTTTGTTTAGTTTAGTTTTGTTTTGTTTGTAGATGAGACTTCTAGTGATTCTCCTGTTTTCAGCCTCCTAAGTGCTGGGATTATAGGCATCCGCCACCACGCCCTGTCTCAATGTTTGTCTCAGTGCAACCCGGGGCTGGGGCTAGCACCACAGCTCAAGGATGGAACCCCAGCCGCTGCACTCTGCCTAAGCAGACAATTTAATCCACTGAGCTATCTGGCCGGCCCTACCATGTTTTGAGTAAATTTTTTGTTAATGGTGCTATTATCAGGAAAGAAATTAATTTTTGCTTTTCTTTGTTTCATCTGAAAGATTTGTAGCAAGATTTGGCCTTTGGTAGAACCATCTAAGCTCAACTGAAAAGTCAATTTTGGAACTCCGCTATGTAACCACAAACAATGCTAAAAATTCTGCCTTATAAAAAAATACACTCTAAAAATTGGCAATCCCTATCACCAAACCGACACTGTTTTGCAAGATGCTCATCAATCTGCTTAATAGTGAACGGTTGTCTATACAACATAGCACAATTATTTGAGTTTGTTTTGGCAACTGCTCTTCTGTGAATATAAATCCTTGTAGCCTTTCCAGACATTACTTGCTATATGCCAATTTCAACCTCCTATATTTTTGACAATGTATTGTATGCCATTTTTTTTTTAATTAACATGAAGTTTAGCCACTTTTTTTTTTTAACCAGGGGTCAAACTCAGGACCTTGCACTTGTCAGGCATTTTTGCCTCTGAGCTATATCCCTGGCCCTAGTCACTTTTATTATTGTATATAACTAAAGGATTTTACCTAGTGTAGCATACATTTGATGTTTACTGATCTAGGCATAGCTTAGAAAACCAGCAAGTAGGTGGAATGTATTTTTCATAGCTGGAAACACTTGAATCACAATGGTTTCATGTAATTTTATTTTTTTAAATAAGCAATTCCTCACAAGTATCCTCTTAATGTCCTTTTCAAACACTACTTTACAGAAATGGTGATAAATATGTGTTCTTGCCTGCTTATCTACCAAGATTACTGCAAAATCAATAGTATAAGTTGAAGGAGCATCTTCCTAATCTAGTGTTTTACATTTACTTACAGCACAATAGTTCCAAATTGTGAAATAAATACTTTTTTATGACAGATTTACATCTTTAAGTATGCTTCCTTGACAACATCAAGTGACTCAGATAGCACTAACCAAGGCTGGGAGTTATTTCTATGGTAAAGATCATATTCCATAGCCAGAATTTTTCAGAATGCACATAACAATGGCTTTTAGAAGTCTTAATTGCCCATAGTAAGGGCTTTGTGCAGAAGAGCACTTTTTGGGACTGGGGAGACTTCACTTGTGTCTTCTGATTCTGACAATATTCATGATATCTATAATGAAATTCTATCACTCCTTGACCTTCTGGTTAAGATCAAGTGTAGTACCTGTTCTTATCGGTTTAATACCATGAAATTCTACCTTCTTGTGAAACTTCCTATTTTTAATTAGTGATCAACTTCTAGTTTGAACAGCCATTATTTTACCTCCATTTTAACAATTATACTTATGCATGTATTTAATTTAGCCACGTAACATCTGACACTTTCTTTCGTACAATATGGTCATGACACAGAGCATAGAGCTCACTTACAGTTGCACAATTGGCTAATAAGCCATGATACAAGCATGAGCCGAGCAGATGTGCCTGTGCTTTGCCTGGCATTTAATTGAGCATTGTACACATATGCTGAACTACTGAACTCACTTGTATAATTTTACGTGAGGAGACATGTGCAAATTTGAATTCAAAGAGCCATCAGAGCAAAAGGTTCCTTTCTAATCAATTACACATTTATAGGAAGGCCATAGACATGCATTAAAAAAAAAGAGAGAGTCCCAACTTGAAGTGCGTAGGAACGTGGGTTAAATCCAGTGCACATAGTGTGACTTACAGTCTCTAAAGCTCTAGCACTTGGAAAATACCACATTTTGGTGTTTGTTTTTGCTGAGCATGGAAAGATATGTTTTGTCTTGTTTTGTTTTGGTTGCAGTTTTTGAAATAAACTACTACTTTAATTGAATTAAATGCGAAGCTTTCTGAGGTTTCACAGAAAACAGTTTGAAAGACTGCGAACATTGCCCATCTCCATTTAAGACTTATTCAATCTGTGTGGCTTGCAGTTTCCTATAGCAATAGCTTCATGAAAGAGCGAAAGGAATTGGAAGGAAAGGGGGTGACCAAGAAGAGAAAGGCAGAACAGAGAAGAGAGCACTGGAAGCAAAGTAGGGCAAGTAAAAAAAGGAAAGGAGGAAAAGAAGGGGAGTGAAGACAGGTGATGAAGAAATTAAAGCAAGCAGGAAGAGGAGGATAGAAGGGGGAAGGAAAGAGCAGGAGAAGGAATGAAGGATGAGTCTCGACCTGGTTTTTCATTGAGTTCCATTAATAATACTAACAGCAAAGATGCCACTTTGGGTTTCCTGAACCTAAGACTATCAGCAATACTAATAAGACACAAGCTTTTTGAGAACCTACTACTGGGCAGTAAGAGTTACAGATTGTAATGGCAATTCTTCAGGCACTATGTTTCAGACACTGTTGAGGGTATTCCACACATCACTTCTTTCAATTTTCACACTAAGAGATACAAAGTATAATATTCCTTTCACAAATCATACAGCTTTGGCTCAAAACTTTACTATCCCAAAGTCAGAGAGTTGGTAGGTGGTAGGGAGAGATTTCAAACTATACCTGTATGATTATAAAATTCACAGTGTTATAGCTTAAGTTCTGTATCTCTTCCTTCAAACCTATGTACCCCAAGTTCCCTGTATCTCTGATTAATTCATTAGCTAGAGGTTTAATTTTTCATGTGTTTTGATATATCATTGCAGGGCATAGCTTTTAAAAGAAATAGTTCTGTATTGTTTTCTGCTCATTATAGTTAAAAAGGACACAGAAACATTTTAACACTTTAAAATATTGACAGGTTTCAAACTTTATTCTTTAAAGAAGAAATTTAGAAATTCTAATAAAAGGAAACTGTAAGGGTTGGTATTTCACCACAGAGAGTGGTTCTGAACACATTTTGATTTTGAGTATTCAGGGTGAATCTGAGAAACAATATCAGAAAAGTGCAAGAACCATAAGGTAGTTAAATGTCTCAAACAGGGACCTAGAAATTCACACGTGTGTGCAAGAACACGGCTGCCTACATGTGGACACTCAGGCATGCTCATGCGCCCAGACACACACCCTTTGTACACTCTGTTCTCTGCCTCCTTCAGCTTCATGACCATAACATCCTGCTCCTTCCTGCCTCTTTAATACTGGAAGGGATTTCTAAACGATCTCCTCACAGCAGGGCCTTGCCAAGGTCAGCCAATTGATTCAAATTTTCCCCACTCTCTCCACAAAGCCAGCAGTATAAGACACCTTGAGTGTGTGTGTGTGTGTGTGTGTGTGTGTGTGTGTGTGTGTGTTTTCCTTCTCAGACATCCTTGACAAAGTCTTTGTCAGCATTTTCCATAGCGCGTTTTCTTAGGTAGAGGTTGACCTCTTAAGATTGATCTGCAGGAGTACACAGTCCTCAGTGCCAGTTAGTCACTGTACATCTACATGGGTCCAAATTATCATATGTTATTTTGAAACTGAGAAAAGATTTTTTCCAAACCCCTCATTTTACAGATGAAGAAATTATGGCTCATTACAGTACCGAGAGCTAATGTGCTAGATGATCAAGATTGCCTGGGAAGAAGCTGGCGTGGGTCTGCACACCACAGGCAAGCTAACGTGTGCCGAGGGCCACTCCTCCGAGGGCAGCAGAATGCCACTCGCTGGGCTCAAGTGCTGTCTTTACCATTAATAACAGCAGCGTCTGCAAACCCGTTCTTCTGCACTGGCTCTTTTATCAGACAACCAACTGGCAGCTATTTGAGCAAATGCATTCTGTGTCCCATTTTGTAAAATGATTTCCTCTTTCCTTTATTAATCTATGATGGATCTACTTTAACATTCATATTACTTTTGCATGATACACTCATGCTGTTTTATGAAAAAAATCCATATTTTAGGCTAGACTATTATACAAATCTTGACATAACCAGTGTCACCTCGTATAATGAATGAGTTAATAAAATGCACAAAATGATTGCGTCTCTCTCCCTCTCTACATTGTCTAACTGAGGCAGCCACAAGGACATACAATACAATAATTATTATTATGCTCTATTGTCAAAATATATTGAAGGCTTAACAATGAAGAATCAGAGAGTGCATCCCAACGGGGTTTAAAGTGGGAGCCCTTTAGTCTAGAAATAAAATCTTGAAAGTAGACTTCGCCTAAAATCCTTAGGGTTCTCCACTGAGAGAAAAAGTGCTACAGTAATAAGAACATTTTTGCTTCTACTCTATATTCTAGCATATTTGATTAGGATCACAGGGCAGGTAATGAGTTACTAGCTAACTTTGGTTTGCCCCAGCTCCTTGTAGCTAAAATGCATGCTTCCATCCACAACCCTAACTTGCCTCTGGCCTTTAATCTTTGAGAAGAATCTGACTTTTTTTAATACTCAGGCCAAAATATTTTTGGCTTATATCCCAGACTTTTATGGCTCATCTCACATACCTGGAACACAATTCTTCCTTCTACCTTTTAATATTGTCATTCTTAAATCCTATGAAGGACAATCTGTTTTCTTCAAACGCCTCTAATCCACACTTGAGAAGAAACACTTCCTCAGCTAATTAGGGCATGTGGAAAAGGAATAGGAAGTGATCCTTGAAACAGTTCTATCTAGGCAGATTGGAATTTAATTTCATTCAATTCCTCAATGAGATACCAAATAATAATGTTGTTTTTCAGGGCTACCACTGTGACAATAAGCATCGTAATATAAGGATAATAACAATGTCAAAACTATGCTGTGTGATCAAAATATGTGGTGAATTCTGAAAATTTATTGCAGTGAAAAACATCACCATTCATCTCCCTTGGAATGCTTCCTATCATGCCAGACCCACTTATCCAATGTGTCTTGCCACTTTGTGAGCTCCAGAAGTCCTCTTATGCGTGTGTTTACCTGGCGTGATGAAAAAAAGAAGGTACATACTGCTGCTGAGTGTCATCCGACAGAAAGGCAGGCCCATGAAAACATGACAGTGTGACCCTGTGCCCCCTTTTCAGCTGGATCTGTTGCTGCACCACACCTGACTCTTCCTCAAAGTGAAAATGACCATGAAGGGTAAACATCTTGAATCAGTTTGGGACATCAAGTCAGCTGCAACAGAGCAACTAAACAGGACACAAAAGAGGAATCCTAGAATGGCTTTGGCAAGGACATATGTGTATGTGACAGGGGTGATTTGAGGTAAACTAATAGTAGTATATCATTTACTATACTTTTAAATTTAAACATTCACTTTAGATTTTAATCATACCTCATAGCTCAAACTGTACAGATGGTCCTACAGTCATCCTGACTCCATCTTTCTACCCCTTTCCCACCAACATCTCTTCTGTGCTTCTGCCCCTTCATCAGGAAATGTTTATGGTCCTGGAACTATCCTTTCACGATTTTCTCAGACTCAAGGAGGAGTCTGTTCCTCTCTGCCAAAGTAAATCTTTATCACCCCGGAAGGCTTGACCATTCCCTCTGGAGATGCGGCGCATTCACTTGCTGACTAAGTCTTGAGCACCCTTTGATTACTAGACGCACTTCCAACTTCAGATTGCCTGAAATCCACTGCATCAAGAAACAAACAAACCAAGATTGCCCAAAAAGTCACTGTGCATCTGGATCAATTTGTTGTCCAGAGCATCCTCCAACATCCCGGAAGGAGAAGCATTGAGAGTAAGAGTCTGTTCTGTTCTAGCCTTCTCTTGAGCACAGCAATGGGAGAGCTAACCCCTACTTTTGCTGAAATGGACAAAATTCTGATTCTTCTACTGCTTTGCACAATGTCTGCATTTCTTTCTAAAATTTGATGTAAGCCTTTGGTGCTTTCAACTTTTCACAGAGCCTTGCTGAAGTATCCATCTGCTTTTCTCCATTCCCAGGAAGTGATGCATCACTGATAAACCCAGGCATGCTCTAACCCCACTTCCCTCCTACCAGTGTCTCCTGGGCTCAAGGGTCCAGCTCTCAGCCTGAAGAGAGGTCCATCTGACAGGATCACACCAAGTAGAAACTCCTTTCCCACCCACAGCTTGAGTTCTAGCCACCTAAAAAGGCTTGAAGCAAAGTCCTCAGCTCAGACCTGCTCCATCCTGTATTTCCTCCTCCCTCATTCTGTTTGGTCAGGATTTCACCTTGTGAGCCTCTTGCATTGATTTTTTGCCTGCTCTGAATTCCAATGACTTCCTTCTTCAAATCTTAGTCTACTCTTGGTTAGACTGTAGCATGTACTTAAGGAAGAATGCATCAAAGGACAACTGGTTTCTGAAACCCTACAAGGAAAAAACATCCTTATTTTGACATTCGTAGATCATTTGGGAACAACTGGATGGGGGGAGAAATTGAGTAACATTTCTGCAGTACAGGCTGCAAGGAAAGAGCAGTGGTCCTATGGTCCATTTCTTCCCATCCTGCTTGGCTGTCACACAATGTAAAGACAAGAACCAAAGCGGCTATCATAAAAATAGAAGAAGCTGCAGTTCAAGGTGACAGAGCAACAAGTTGAATGGATTTTGCTACTCAATACCATGAAGAAGTATGGTTTTAAATGAAGGAAATATGAAAAAGGAGAAAGGCGGCACAGGGGAGAAAATTAACCTTGCGATTTGTCTTAGGCACCTTTTTCTGGCCTTTGTAACAATGGGCAGAACTCATTCCTAAGCAATGTTCTTAGTTTGTGATTTCATTGACTGTTATTATGGCCACTTGGAAGTGCCTTTCATTACAGAGATCTGGTTTGGCTTTTTTTTTTTAAATAGTAAACGTTTTTTTAAAAAATAATAAACACATTCTTTTATAATTTTCTCTGCTTTATAGTCAGTTTGCACTTTTCTGGAACTTATAAGGTCTCCATAATTGGTCATTTAATGCTCTTTTTAAAAAAAATAATCTATTCATTTATTTATTTCCATATTTGGTACAGGGTCTCACTACACTGTACAGACTCATAGTGTTCCTCCTGTCTCAGCCTCCCTAGCACTGGGATTATAGGCATGCACCATCACACCTGATTTTCAGACCAGCACGGCATACCCAGGGTTTCTGGGCCAGTTCTGCATGTAGTACCAGGGACTCAACGCAGGTCCTTGAGCTTGTCAGGCAAGCTCTTAGACCACCAAGGTATCTCCCCGGCCTGGTCATTTGATTTTCTTAAATTGCATTTCTTACCCCTGTCTTCCATTGTATATTCTGTCTTTTCTTTTTAGTTTTAGAGAGATGTTTTCAACTGCATCCATGTAACCTACTGAATTCTACTCATTATCTGCGTAAAACCTCCTTCTTTGTTACTGCTTCCACTCTTAGAATAATGTCTTTCTTCATAAACACAGTATCTTTGGTTATCTCTTATTTAACTAAAAAAATGACTTAATCTAAGTTTATAATTAAAAATTGCAAATATTTGATGGCCATGCTGGCAGCTTCCTGTAATCCCCACACTTTGGAGTCTGAGGCAGGAGGAGCCTCACAAGTTGGAGGCTAGTTTGAGCTACCTCATGAGCTCAATTCTGACCTGAAGTACATAGTAAGACCCTATCTCAAATATAAAAAAAATAAAAAAATAAAAAAAAATTTAAAAATGAAATAAGAAACCTTTCACTTATCCCAGTTTTTCCTTCTCATTGAACACATTCTTTCCCTTTCACAGTATCTGTTGTGCCTTTTAGATTTTCATTACTTTCTCAGGTTCTTACACTAGCAAGCTAATACAATGTTTGCAAGTGTGGATCTGATTTGTTTCACTTACCAATATAGTCTCTAGCTACATCCATCTGTCTACAAAAGCGACAAATTTATCTATTTTATAGCTGAATAGTACTCTTTTGTATAAAAATCCCATATCTTTTTTATCCATTCCTCAGTTGATGGGCATTTGGGTTGTTTCTAACATTTACCTATGACAAATTGTGCTGCTATAAACATGGGTGCACATATATCACTGTGGTATGACAATTTCAGTTCTTTTGGAAAAATACCTAGGAGGATAAGAACTGGCTTGAATGGGACCTCCAGTTCTAGCTACGAGGAAACCCCATACTAATTTCCATAATAGTTGTACCATCCTGCACTCCCACCAACAGTGGACAAGGGTTCCTTTCCCCACAGGCTCTGCAGCATTTGTCATTGGCTGACTTCTTGATGATAGCCATTCTTTCTGGTATAAGATGGTACCTAGGGTTGTTTTAATTTGCATCTCCTGAATAACCAATGATGGGAACCTTTTTTCATATATTTACTTGCCATTTGTATCTCTCCATTTGTGCTTATCCGATTTTATGATCAGAACTCTTAAAATCCACTCCTTTAGCAATGTTAAAGAAAGCAACACTTGACTATTAGGTGCAGTCACCATACTGTACTGTAGATCTCTTGACTTTATTCCTCCCGTCCAGCTAAACCTTCTTCCACTATGACAAATACCTCCCCAACCATCCCACTGTTTCCCTGGTGACCACCATTCCACTCACCAGCTCAGTACTGTTAGTTTCTGTCTACAGGTGACATGCAGTGTTTGCTCCTCTGTGTCTGGCTTACTTGATTTACTGCAATATCCTTTGGGTTCATCTACATTGTACATAGTAAACAAGAGTTATTTTTCGAAAGACTGATTACTATTCATATATATATATTTACATATATATATATATGTAAATATAAACCAGGATCTCACTTTTCAATTCATTCATCTGCTGATGGACAGAAGTGAGCTCAGTCTCCTGGCCACTGATGCTGTGGCCAATGCTCTGTTCAGCAGCATGACCTCATAACCTTTGGATACATGTACCAGGAACTGGGATTGCTGGATCGTATGATATTTCTTCATTTTAATTTTAGAGGAACATTCAGACTAATTTCCAGAATGGTGACACCAATTCACACTCAGCAAGAGTGTGTAGGGATTCCCTGTACGGCACGATCCCTCCAGCATTGCTCTAGTTCCTCTTTGCTGAAGGTTGTGCTAGCAAGAACGAAGGGACATCTCGTTATGGTCTTATTTTGTATTTCTAAGGCTATGAGTGATCTTGGTTACTCTTTCATATACACATTGACAATTGGTATTTCCCTTTTGGATAAATTTCTGTTTGGTTCTTTTGTCCATTTTGTATCAGGTTTTTGTTTTTTTTTTCCTCACTACCAAGGTGAGTTTCGTATTCATTTTGGATAGTAGGAGTTTATTACATAAGTACTTTATAAATATTTTCTCCCCTTCTACAACCTGTCTCTTCACTCTGCTGATTATTTTCTTAGCAGTACAGAAGCTTCATAGTTTGATAACGTCTCATTTTTGCTTCTGTTTCCCATACAGAGACATATACGTCTAAAGCCACCATTGCACAAGTCAGCACCATATAGATTTTCCTCTATATTTTATTGTAGTTATTTTATATTTTAGGTGTTAAATCTAATTCTTTAGCCTATCATGAGTTTAGTTTTGTACACAGGTTATTATAAGGGTCTAATTTCACTTCTCTGAGTGTAGATATCTAGTTATTCTAACACTATAAAATAACACCATTCCTGCCCTACTGTGTGTATTCATGGTAACTCTTTGGAAAGTTAATTGATACAAATGCACACCAGTATTGCCAGGATTTCTGTTGTGCTCCAAGGCAGTGTTCTGTTTCTGTGCCAAGATTAAGCTGTACTCATCACAATAGCTGGTGGTACATTTGTGATGTCTCCGGCTGTATGCTTTTGATTCAAGATGACTTTGGCTACTTAGAGCTCTTTTCTTGGTTCCTACAAATTTTTAGGCATTTTTTTTCTATTTCTATGAAAACATTCATGAAATTTTTACAGAGATTATATTTAATCTGTGGAGTCCTTAAATAGCATTTCCATGCTGACGGCATTAATTCTTCAATTTAAGAATATAAGATATAATCCATTTCTTTCATAGTTTTCAGTGTATAGGTGTGTGGGGGGTGTGGGGGGTGTGGGTGTATATATATATATATATATATATATATATATATATATATATATTTCAATGTTAATGTATGGAAATTCTTGATAGTGAATTTTGTATTTTGATTTTAAAATCAGAAAATTTACTGAATTATTTTACAGCTAGTACTTCCTTTGATGGTATCTTAAGGGTTTTCAAAGCATAGCGTATTGTCTGGAAAAAAGGAGCAGTGTGTTGATGAACAAAATGTGTAAGAGATACTGGAAAATGGGAAGAAAATGTTCCAGTGAGAAAAGACCAAGGGAGGGGGAAAGTAAATGAAAAAAAGGACAGGAATTAAAAAGAATAGATGGAAAAAACAGAAATAAAGATTTTGTAAATAAAGTGGGGTAGAGGTTGAAGGGAAGGGAGGGGAATAGAGGAAAAGGAAGCAAAATATATTATGTACATGTACAAAATCCCTATGATGAATGTTATCTTTATTTCAAAATTGTATGTCTTCTATTTCTTTGTTTTGCCTAATTGCTCTACTTACACTCTCTAGTATTATATCAAATGGAATTGGCAAAAGTGGGTATCCTTGCCTTGTTTTCTCTCTGAAGGGAAATTTTTTTGAGTTTTCTATATTAAATATGATGAAATCTATGAGTTTGTCAAATAAGACCTTTATTAAGTTTAGTCAGTCTTCATCACATTTGCATACTTTTTATGTAATTTGTTGAAAGTTTTTTATCATGAAAGATCGTTGAGTTTTGTAAAATGTTTTGTCTACAACTTTTGAAATTATCACACGGTCCTCTCCTTTGTCCTGCTAAAGGGCTGCATCTCATTTATAGATTTATATATGTTGAACCATCCTTTCATTCCTGGGATGAATCTCACTTGATTTGGGTGAATAAATCCTTGAATGCTCTTTTGAATTCAGTTTGCAAATATTTTACTGAGGATTTTTGCATCTATTTTCATCAGGAATACTGGAATATAGCTCTTTGGTTTTTATAGTATCTGTCTTACTTAATTTTCCCTTGTTGCTGACACAAAATACCCAATACCCAAGATAGAGGAAGGAAAGGATCACTTAGCTCACGGTTTGTAGAGGCGTCAGTCCATAATCAGCTGGCTCCAAGGCAGGTTGGTACATGAAGAGGGCAGCAGTTCATGGCAGCAACAGATGGTCAAAGCAACAAGAACAAAAATGGGGAGAGCAAGCCACTTTCTCTCCCTTATATTGTAAGCACACCAGCCTCCCTTTTGATGATTGCTACACCCATGGATAGCCTGAAAGCAATATAAAGAAGGGCAAGAGGCTTGCTCTCTGCTTCAGTACGAACCACTGCTCTTTGCTTTCTGCTCTTGCTGTTTTGCTGCTTTCTGCCACCATGAACGGCTGCCTTTTTCCATGTGCCACCCTGCCTTGGAGCCAGCTGATTATGGATGAAACCTCCACAAACTGAGATGAACAGACCTTTACTTCCTTAATTTTGGGTGTTAAGACATTTTTGTCTCACAGTTGAAAGAAAAGTAACTAAGACAGTGAGTGTCTCTGCCTGGATTTGACGTTATGGTGACTCTGACCTCACAACATGACTTTGAAAGTGCTCCTATCCTACTGATATTATTGACGTGGTGGGGGAGGACTGACAACCTTATAAACTGATAGTTTTGGTTCTTATGTATATACTGGAAGAATCTTTTCATTATAAACTAGAAACTCTACAAAAACTACAAAAAAAGAAGAAAGTGTTCCTATGGCTCCAAGTCTTGGAAGAATTTGAAAACTGTTAATTCCTTAAATGTTTGGTTGAATTAATTGCAGGCATCACTACAATTAGTGTTTTCTTTGATTTATTACATATATATATATATATATATATATATATATATATATATATATTATGGTACCAGTGATCGAACTCAGAACCTTGAGCTTGCCAGGCAAGCATTTATTCCACTTAGCTATCTACCCAGGCCAAGTCTGTACATGGCTTTTGCCATTTTTTTTTTTCCAGAACCAGGGATTGAACTCAGGCCCTTGCATTTGCCAGGAAAGCACTTATTCCACTGAGCTATCTCCCTGGCCCCATCTTTGATTTATTATAGACTCAGTCTCATTTGGTATGCATCTGTTCATATATTCGATTTCATGATTTTGTCTTCATTCTTTGCTTATTTCTCTGAAAACATTATGCTGCAGTCATTTTTAAGTATTTTCTGTTTAGTTTTCATTTCCTAAAAAATTTTGTTTTCCAGATCATTCGTCTTTCCTTTTCCTTTTGGATTTTCTCAATTACCTATTGGCCTTAGCTGTCAATTTTCACATGTTTGAAGAGGAAAGCATTTATGTCTGTGAGCATGTAACCTGTTAAATGTTGAACCTATTATAGGGTTATTGGATGTCAAGCAAAGATTTTGTGGGGGGTGAATATATGCATATATCTTAAGGCAATTCTGAAATCCTGATATTTTTAGTGAAAAGCTCTCCTCTCTGCTGCTTAGGTAGAGGAGTATCCTCCTGATCCTCTACTTTCTGGAAGAAGAAATGGAGAGCTTTTCACGATGTAGATATCAGAACAATCCAGATCCTATTTTTAGTACTGAACCTGACTTTATCACTTGTGTAATCTGGAGTGACTGAAATGAAGAATTTTCTAGCTCAATATCTAAAGAAGTTGAACTACTAATGAAGAATAGTTGTAAATTTGACCAAAGGGAGGCATGGGAATGCAGTTAGAGTGAGAATCCCAGTTGCCCACTGGGTAATGGGACAGGCAACCCAACATGCTTACCTCTTCCACATACATATCCATTGCACTCATTCTCATGAGGATTTCATGCTTTATAAGGTGGCTGGTGCTCCTTTTCTGAGTTTCTTCAGAACAAATTTAACCCCTTTCCTCTGTACTCTCTTTTCTGTAGGTGCGCAATGTGTGCCAACTCATCTTGCCTGTCAAATTTTGTCTTTACCTCTCCATTTCCCCAAAATTCACTGCCAACTATTGCCTTCCCTCCTATTATTTTCTCATGTGCTCACAGTGTTTGAAAAGGCTTCATACTCTTGCTGAACTTTCTAGAGGAACTTAAAGAACTGTGTGTATTATCATACAGATGATCTTGTGCACATTTTAGCTATGTTCTTGCAAGGATGTTGTACATATTCCAGTCTCTTTCAAATGGCAAATGCACTAATTTGTTATTTTAATTCCTTTAAAACTTCAAACATACTCCTTATACTTAGAATCAGTATATAATTAAAACAAATATAAATAGATGATGCAGGGTGTTTCATGTTAGCTAACTTTTGTAGAAAATACAAGTGTTATTTACAGTGTAAGTTTCAGATAAGTATTTTTAAAGAGACATACGTTTTCATCCATGAATAACCAACATCACATGCATGACTTTGTTCGCAAATTTGATTTTAAGTTAAAATGCTGTTGGCCAAAGAGCCATATTGAAATAAATCCAGAACAACAAACTTAGCTCTGTTGTTCAGTTAACTGTTAATTCCTCTGCTCCAGATCAAGTCCCTTGGCTAGTAAAAGAAAGTCATGAATCAACTGTTTGAAAGGAGTCTAAGGTAGAAATCCACAGGAGCCCCAAGGTAAAGGCATGTCTGGCCTTCCAGTACATTGTGTTCTTCATCCTCAAGTTACTACTTATGCCAAAA
>NDGM011201088.1:0-17031 GCA_002564305.1 Octomys mimax | reverse complement strand
AAAAAAAAAAAAAGAATTCCTTTAGTTGGGAGCAAAGTAATGTCAGAAGGAAACAATGAATCTGCATATTAATAAAGACAGAGAATAGATGGATGGAAAGGACACCACCACTCCCAAAGCACATATTCTCTTCTGGTGCACAGAAAAAAAACAACAAAACAGATTCTACACTGGGTCATGAAACAAGTACCCAAAATTTTCAAAGCATCTATAGTATGTTCTCTAATTGCAGCAAATTAAATTAGAAATAAATCGTTCAAAAGGTAGTTACAAAATTCCCCAATGTTTGGAAATTACTCAGTACACTTCTTAAAAAGAAATGAGAATAAAAATTAGAAGGTTTTTAAACTAAATTATAATGTAACATACCAAAACTCATAGGCAGTAGCTAAAGCTGTGCTTAGAGATAGAAAAATTCATAGGCTTAGGGGCACAGATGAAAAAGAAGCTGGTAAGGGTATAGTCATGCACTGCATGAGACAGGCATCTTCAGGTGACACTGCTATATAAACAGCAGAGTACACTCACCCACAGAGGTAGTCAGCCACCCACACACTCTTCATCTATCGCCCAAGATATAGGAGGCTACTGTCATCTGGCTTTAATTTCTTTTTCAGTAACTACAATGGGTACATTCTTTAAAAACAATAGAAGTATAGTACAAAAGTAGCCAAGCCGGTGAGATAATTACTTGTCATCATATATTATGTGCTGTATGCACTGTAGGTGCTCTACTTCTATACAATTGAGAGCATGGCATTGCCACAAACACGAGTATGACCTAATGGGTATGCTATGGCATTACAGTGGCTTGACAGTGCAGGCAACAGGAATGTGGTAGCTCCCTGGTAATCTCCTGGGATCACCACTATATCCATCATGCTCTGTTGTTGACTAAAGCAACATGCAGTGAATGACTGTATTGCATTGCTCTTCAGATAAAATGAAAAGCCCTGCAGTGGTCTGGCTCCTGCTTGGAGCTTCGCTTTTGTCTCTTTTCTCATTCATTACTCTCAGCCACACTGGCCTTGTTTCAGTACTGTGAATAAACTGCTGCTTGCCTTGTTGCCTTTGCACATGCTAAAACTGGTCTAAACTGCCTTACCCTTCTGTGTCTTCTGGCCAGTTTCTTATATTCCAGAAGTCAGTGTAGCATTGCCTTAGAGAAGACTTCTCCAAAGTCTACATCTAAATCAGGTTCTTGGGCCTGGGGAGGTAACTCAGTAGAATAAACGTTTGCCTGGCAAGCACAGGGTGCTGAGTTCAAACCCTGGTACCGCAAAAAATAAAAATAAAATAAATCAGGTTCTTCTGACATATTCCTTAACTCACATTTTTTCTTTCATGACATTCATTACTATAATTAATAGCTTTTTGGGAAACCACTTATTGTGCAAATTAATTTTTAAATTCCAGTTGTTGTTCCCTTAATGCTCTAAGTTCCTTGCTGGCAGAGACTACAGCTATCTTGCTCATCTCTGTATCCCTGGGGCCTAGTACAGTGCCTTGGCAAGTCATACACATGCTATATATGTGTGTTAAGTGAACGAACGAAAACATGGACATCTAGTTTACTATCTAAGTAACCATTCAGTTTACTCAAAGCTGTTAAAAAATGTTCCACTGTCTTGGAAGAAAACTCCCAATATTACTGCTGCCAGCAGTTGGCATTTATTTCTATGACATTTACAATGCAATTTACAATCATTTACTAATCCAAGAAATCTCCCAAAGATTTTTTGCCCTTGATATTTAAGGAAAATATTTTCTAACTTTACACTATATCCTGTTTACTACGTTTGGGAAAAGACAAAGTATTTTCGAAACTCAATTTATCAAATTTGTTCTACACCAAGCAGGTGCTGTAAAAGTGATTCAAATGACTGCCATCATTAATAACAGCACTAAGGCCATTTGGGCTGTTGTAGCACAGTATAGACGAGGTGCTTAGAAACAATAGGCATTCATTTCTTGTGGTGCTAGGGATGGGGTGCCCAAATCCAGGCACAACAGACCCAGTGAGCTACAAGTCTTGCTTCCTGTTTCATAGATGGTGCCTTCTCTCTGGTCCTCATGTTGGTAAAGGTGCCAGTTTTACAAAGGCACTAATCCCATGTGCCCCTACCCCTACAGGGCCTTGCTTGCTCCCCACTAATCAGGTTTCTGAGGGACATAGGTTCGATCTACTGTAGTCACACTAATACCAACAGCAACTGTTGATACAGTGGGTCTGCTTCCCTGGCATAAAGTGGCTATCCTAAACCTGTAAGTGGCAAGGCTGAGGGTTGAGCTCGATGGGCCAACTCTGCCACCCAGGCAGTCTCATAGGGCTCTACCTGCTGCCCGTCTCATACAGAGAGAGATCTGTCCCAGAACACAGCAATGCAAACATCAGGGAAGCTTGCACCTCTGATAAGTTGGAACATCAGGCCTGCCACGTAACCAGCTGTTAAGTCACCTTTTAGTCATGGTGCCAAAATACATGAGAAAAGCAGTGTGGAAGGAGGAAAGTTTTGTTTTTGTTTTTTCTTTTCTTTTCTTTTCTTTTCTTTTTTTTTTTTCTCATAGGCTTTCAGTCTGCAGTCACTCAGGCCTGTGGCTTTAGGCCTGCAGCACTATAGCCCATCAAAGTGGGAGCAAGTGGCAGAGCAAGTCCTTCATGGCAGCAGGAAAACAGAAAACAAGATGGCAGGGCAGGGCCCTAGTCTTTTCTAAGAACACTCTCCTGATAACCTCCTCTTAATATTCTTCCTCTGTCCCAACAACACCATAGGCTGAGTAGCCTTGGATGCATGGGCTTTGGATGATGTTCCTGATCCAACTCTGTGCCAGCACAGCAGGGGAGGTGTTTGGCCTCGGCTCTGCATATGTCATATGGAGCTTGAAGCAGCAAGTAACAGGAGGGAACCGAAGGGCCGGGCAGCGTAGCTACGCCTCAGTGATGTGCTCAGGAAAGGCAGTAATTACTGTCAAAGGATACTGGAAACAAACAAAACTCTTATACTACACTTAGGCTAGAGACACACTCATGTCTGTCTCTCCCTTGCCTTCAGAGGTAGAAGAGTGGAAAAGCCTTTGACAATAAAGTCAGATTCACAAAGGCAGGTGTCACAGGGCAATGGTCACTGATTGCAGAGCTGGCCAGCTGTCTGGCTCCTGGGCCCCCACCTCACCCCACTAGAGCCTCTTCCCTCCACAGGCAGGCTATGCTGCTGCTCCTTTCTCCAGGTGGACATGGAGAGGGCCCGGAGGCTGCTCCTCTCTCACTACCAGGGATCACATTACTGCAGTGGCTGCCACTTAGCTGCCTCTTTGATGTGGCTGCTCCTCCTACTCCCCTTCTTCAAGTTGACATTCTGAGTATTTCCAGCACTGGATGAACCTGCTGCACAGGGAGGAAGCCCTGAGAAACAGGCCCCTGAGCTTTCCCTAGCCAGGTACCTGAGCAGGCAGGTGGTACAACCCTGCAGCACAGCAGGGTATCTGCTGTCCCTGTGGGATTGCAGTGCCCCCAGCTGCTGTTTCAACCTCTCCTTTTCTCCACTGGCAGACTGGAAGTCTCGTACTCCCAAGTTCCTATTCTTGCTCTAGGACTTGAAATTTCAAGACAATTGTTTGTTTTCCAAAACCCATTCTTTAATTGGTTCTGCCACAGCCTACTTTCTCATTGCAAGTGTTTCACATTCAGGAATAAAACCCCCATAATGCTCCCTGTGCTGTACTCTGCCCTTGGGTATCCTATGACTAGACATCTGTCCTTACTGTCCTCCTGCTTCTTCTATGTTTGTCCACAGCATTTTCACAATATTTTGTTACCTCTTACTTCTCCAGACTCCTGTTTTCTTTGCTTGGTGCCAGATTCAACCACCTTGTACTATGATGGATTTCCCTGGTGAATCACCCTGCCTTGCTCGAAGTTGGGGATATCAATTCACTGTGATTTCTTGGGTTCACAGAGACCCTCTTCACACAGAGAACTCCCAAGGTCCATCTCCCTCCTCCTTCCAGAGGTTTCCTCTGACCTCCCAGGGCCCTGTACCTGCGACCATGGAGAGGCACAACTTATAAAGGACACATGGCACCCACCTCACTTCTCACAATATCCCAGCTCAGAGCACTTAAGGCAGCTCAGGAGTGTGACATATGGATCAGTGCTGACACTCAGAACTGTGTCACCCAAGCAAGCCATCAGTTTCTCTGAGTCTCAGCTCCTCTGGGGTAGAGCATGGCATGCTGTGAGCTCCGTATGCATGGGCATGGTGCACACACCAACAGTACAGGAGTCTCCCATAGGGGGCATGCTATAAACCCTGGCCCCTACCCTCAAATCTGAGGAGCGGACAGACTAGCAACACTTCTACCTAACCCCTAGGAGCCAGATCACCATGAAGATCATAACTGCTTAGCACACACAGGGCCTAAAACAACTGCAGTCTGTCTCAGCCCTGCATCAATTTGCCAAGGAGCTAGGAAGAACTGAGTGTTAATTTGGCCAATTACTGATGACCAATGGCTATCTCAGACTCAGGTGAGAGAGCTGAGGAACAGACGGTTGCCTGTATTATTAGAGAAATTTGAAATTAGGCAGGTGGTGGCAGGTTTCAAGCCATATGAGAGAATTTTTACAAATGCAGGCAAACTTATAAAGAATAATAGGCAAATTCTTACTTGATTGTGTTTTCTGCCTTCGTAGCTGCCTCATGGAATTGCTGTGAGGACAGTTTATACATCTCAGCATTCTACAAAGAGAAAAACAGAACTGGTTACTGAAGATTGAAATTTCCCTCTGGCTCCCTCATGGGGATGCAACCACATTAGAAATTGACAGATGCTAATTTCTTGACCAGCATCAAAGCAGTCTGGTGATTAATCCACAGCTTGGGTTCTAGCTCCTACCCTGCATCCACCACTGCTGCAGATCCCAGAATAGCACAGGCTGGAGGAACACTGCAAGATCCTCCACCCAGGAACAAACCTGCCTGCCACCTGTTTTTGTGTATAAAGTTTTACTGGCACACAGCCATACTCATTGTTTACCCACTGCCTATAGCTGCCTGTGTGCTACAATGACAGAGTTAGTGGTGACAGAGACTGCATGGCCTACAGAGCCTAAAACACTCACTATCTGTAGAGAAAAACACTGCTGAGTCTTGTTCTTGCTTAGTTCCTATGCTACAAGTAGACTCTGCTACTCAGAAGGTTGAAGGGAGGTGTTCAAAGCCACACAGCTGGGCTAGGGAGATAGCTCAGTGGCACAGTGCCTACCTGGCAAGTGTAAGGTCCTGAGTTCGATTCCCAATGCCAAAGAAAAAAAATCCACACAGCCAGAGCAGCACTAGCCAAGTGTCTGGATGCCCAGTCTGAGACACTCTGCTGCCTACTTTGTCACCTTGCTCATTGGCACAGCAACCATGAATCTGGAATGCTGCAGGGAGGCTCTGAGAATACTTACTGCACATGCATCTGCCCAACCAGACTGGCAGAGAGAGAGACCTAGCTGTCCTGCTGCTGCACTGTGATGCTCCAGACCCAGCACTCTCTTTTCCCTGTGAAGCCTTAGCCACTCTGCTCATTCACAGAAGACATGGATCCTGACACACCTGCCTACTACCTGCCACCACACTGCAGGTGGCAGTTCTATGAAGCCCACAGACACCTGAGTGCAGGGAGAAGCCAGGCCCCACAAATGATTTTCATAAGAGTGGATTCTAGAATACAATGACCTGAGACAGAGAAAGGTCAGGTGGTCCTGGGAGGGCCAAGGTCAGACAGGGTCTGGTCAGACCTCCCCAGTGGTCATGAGGAAGAGAGCAGCAGGTGCCATGTGGCCCCCACATCTGACCACATTTACCCCATAAAGCTGCCATGGAGCAATCATCCAAGCTTTACAGATGAGCAAAGAGGCTCATCTGTAAATTCCTGCAAGGAGCCTCAGTGGCAGTGAAGGGACCACAAAGCTACAAGGATGTGCTCCCTAGTCTGCTTGTGACAGCCTAATCATACCTGCACAAAAGGAGTAGCCACTCCTTAGGCAGGGGACAGTGAATGGTCCCTAGCTCAAAAGCATACAGGCAGAGCGGCTGCATGCACATAGAAGCCAGACATGTCTTCATGGAAGGTTGTACATGCAGGTCAACAACCTCCTCGCACAGACCCACAGGCATGAAGGGCATGTCTGGGCTGGAACCTGCCACATCAGATTTTCCTATTGCCCCACCGCCCCGGAATGTGTTGACTGGGAGGTCTGCGGGGGGTGGTGTGGGAGTTGTGGGGGCCAACCTCTAAGTGAGGGCACATGGGGCACATGGCCACTGCCTTGTGCTCGAATTCTGCCCAGGACTGCCCAGTCTTCCCAGGACTTCCAAGGAGGGTGGAAACCACTTCTGGGCCTTTCCTTCTCTAGCTGCCTGCTGAGTGGACTCAGGCAATTCCTAGTGCTTGTCTTCTCATAAATAATGAGAACAGGCAGGACAATGTCTTAGTCATCTCTGAACTGGGAGAGAACACACATCCCTCAGTGGTCAAGAATGCCAACTGGGAAATGCCAATGCTTCCAACACATAGCAGGCATGCAGTGCGTTTTCCTACCACCTCTACCTCACCAGTACCAGGGCACTGGTGTTCTCGCTGGAGTCCTCATTTCTAAGCAAGAGATTATGACTTTGTCTGGGCCAGGCTGACACTCATCAACGCTACTGTTCTGGGTGAAGGGATAAGCACAGAGATCAATGATCCAAATCACAGCCTCCTTGCCCTCCACGCAGGCCTCTTCTATGACATCACTGGCGGGATCAGACTCGCTTGGCCTCTGCATTCAAGACCCATCACCAGGATGTGGTGTGGTGTGGTGTAGTGCACAGGCCTACACAATAATTTGGTGCTTCTTCAAGCCAGCTGTGGTTTCTAGATAAGCCATGCACTTTCTCTGTGACTTGTTTTCTTACCTGCAAGACAGGGTGACTAAGAGACAGCCATTAACATGGATCCCATTCAGTCTAGCACAGCCACTCTGATTGTGCCACTGATATTTCTGAAGCTAAGACGTGCATTGCCCCAACTGCCCATATTGATCTCAGTGTCCTTCACACAAGGCAATCTCATGGCTCAGTCCTCCTCTCTGGCTCAAACCTCTCTTCCTGTAGTTATGCTGCAGGACTCTGTGATGTCACTCTTAGGCTGTCACTTGTTGATGTTAGTGTTAGAGGGAGGACTGTGGCTAAGAGGAGGCTTGGTATGCTGGGGCTGAGATGCTCAGAGTGTGTACTCTGGACCCTGTCTAGGAGCAGTGTGGTCTGAGTGACAATGACAAGCAATTGAGTAAGTTGCCAGTTCACAGTCAACATGTGGTCAGCAAGATTTGTCATAGGAAGTACCCACAGGCCAAGAAATAGTTGTGATTATCCCACTGCAGCTTCCACTATCGTTTCTCAGAATGAATCAGTGAAATTCTCTCTCAAGCCCTGTCCTGTCCTGACCCACCCTGCCTTCCTCATCTAATCTGCCTGACAAGACCCACAGGGACAGATGTCATCATGATTGCAGCCCCCTCTGTCCCAGGAAGGTTCTGGCCTATAATTTGGAGTACAGAACCGGCTTCCTGTGTTCATGAACTCTTTGCCCATTTGGCTTTTCTGAGACTGCTGAAGTGGACCAAACCCCTTCAGGAAAGTCAGGCAGACTGCATGACTACCATTGAGGGGCTCCTCAGAGGAATGGCTACCAGCAGCATTCATCCTGAAAACTCACCAAGTACCAGAGAATTCTGAGACATATGCATCTGTTACGGCCTGGGAGCAGGGTGTGTGCGTGCGTGCTCATACAACACCAGTCAGGAATACAGCTGTGCCAGGTGCTGTGGGCACAACTGAAAGGGCAGCCTGGCAGAAACTATGCATCAAACTATCTCCTTGGAAGTAGATACCAGAACCAAGGTATCATTTTTCTATATTAGTGTTAAAAAAATTAATGCATACTATTTAAATAATGAGAACAGGCAGGACAATATCTTAGTCACTTTCTTGTCATCAGACATAATACCCAGTGCCTACAACTTAAAGGAGACATACTTTAAATACTTCTGGCTCATGTTTTATTCCATAGTCAGCTGGCTCCAAGGCAGGATCACATGTGAGAGGAGCTGGAGGAAAAGAGTTGTTCATAGTATGGCAGACAGGAAACAGTCAAGGAAATATACTCTTGCAGGCTATGTCCACCATTGTCCATCTCCTGCAACCAGCCTTTACCTCTTAACAGCACATTTAGCCGTAAACTCATCAGTGGACTAATCTACTCAGTATATAGCTCACCTATGATGCAATTACCTCTCAAAAGACCTGCCTGTAATTGTGCAAGACTTTGAGGGATTTCTAGATATCAATGATAACATCCTGCCCCTGGCCCCCTAAAGACTCATGTGGATCTCTTTATGAAAAATGCATTTGGTTCATCTCAAATAGTTGCCAAATCTCACCAATTTCAGCACTGCTGAAAAGTCCAATTCAAAAGTCTGAGACATAAGGCAAACTCTTTAGCTGTGAACTATTATAAAACTCAAGTTAAACACTGCTAATACACAACAGCACAGGTTAAATACTCCCATTCTAAAAGGGAGCAATAGGTGCACAGAAATAACTCAACAGGGCAAACATTAAATCCTGCAGCTCTGAGTCCAACATTCCTGGTGAAGACATAACAAATGGTTTGCCTGGCCCTACCCTACAGCATTACTGGTAGACACAGCCTTCATGGGCTCTCTTGAGCTGGCTTTGTTCACTCCTGTGGCTTTCCTCAGACATTCCATATTCTTGGCTTCTAAAATTCCCTGGGCCTGAAACCTCAGCCTTACTCTCAGTTTCAAGCACTGGCCTCTCAGGAGCACACTGCCTGGCTTCCCAGGCCTTCTGAAACCAGACTAGAAGCCCTCCTGATACCACAACTCTTGCTTCTGCATATTTATAAAACTAGCACTATAGGGATGATGCCAAGATCTGCTACCACCTCAAACAGTAGCTGGATCCTTCAATCATGGCTGCAGAGACATTTGAGTGCTTAGATGGCTGAGACACTATAAAATGAATCCCAGGAACAAATTCACTATGTGGCCATGCTGAAGCCTGGTATCCTGGGACTTTCTTCTCAAAGTGAACTCTTTCACTTTACAATTTTAAGCCTGTGAAGGGCAGGGCCTTGCTGGTTCTTCACATTTCCTCAGGGTACTTTTCTTACTGCCCCACTGTAAAGTTCTTGGCTTCTTTTTAATGATAATATTTTTAGCTACAAAGCTGCTCCAACTATCCCAAATTTATAGTTTGTTTTCTGGTGAAACTCAAAACTTAAAAACCAAGAGCCATTTGCTCTTGATTCTCAATGCAGAGTTGGCTAAAAGTCCCCAGTGGTACCCATGTCATGTCCTAAATAATAGGCTGCTTTGAAATTTCATCAGCTGGGGCCAAGGAGATGGCTTAGTGGGATAAGCTCTTCCCTGGCAAGCGCAAGGGCCTGAGTTCAATCCCCGGTTCTGCCAAAAAAAAAAAAAAAGAAAATAATACAAATGAAACCTCCTTTACCTAGTCTTTTTGCATCTGTTTTTTAGAAGTCAGCATTCTTATCTTCTGAACTTTGCCAGAATGTCCCATTAAGCTTGGCTCATAACATCTGGAGCTGCCTCTCTGGTGAGCATCTCCAAATCTTTCCAGATTCCTCGCATGAACCAATTTCAAAGGCTTCAAACCACATGGTCAGAAAGTGACAGCAACACCCCATTTCTCTGATATCAAAATCTACCTTAGATACCTGCTTGGTGCTAAAATACAACACTCAACACCCATAATTTAAAGGAAGAGAGCTTTATTTTGGCTCAGGGTTCAGTCCATAGTTGGCTGACTCCAAGGCAGGATGGCATGGCAGATAGGAAGCAGAGAGTCAAGGGAGGTGTCATCAAGGGAGATCAACCCTTCCAAGCCAGACACTGCTTGTAACCAGGGCTTACCTCTTAACAACACATCCAGTTATAAACTCAATAGTGAGCATATTCACCAATGAGCACAGTGCTACCATGACTCACCTCCTGAAGGCACTGACTATGATCATGTGACAGTGTGGAGGGACATCTAGAGAGAAACCATAACAGACAGGATGTGTGGCAAACAGTGGAGTGCACACACTAGGAAATGAGTGGCAGTGGTCCCTGATACCATACCATAGCAGCCATGATGTGCTCCACCTCATTTTTTTACTTCTTGGAGACGTACTTAAGTTTCTCTTACTGAATAAAATGTTCTATTGAATGGTTGAACACCCTGCAGCTCAATCCAAGTAGCTCCTCATCCACAGGCTATCTGCAGTCCTCCACTATCACAAATAATGTTGAAAGGAAAATCATGCATCTAGGACTCTGTGCATGTATGAGAATACATCTACAGGTACATTCCACCAGTCAAACTGAGAATAGAGGCAGTAGCATGAGGGTATAGGAGACAGAAGGGGTACCAATGTTGCCAGCAAGCACAGTAGCAAGAGATGATGAAGACCCTACCTGAAGGCTCTAAGGCCCGGACATCCCCCAGTAGCACGGAGGGGTAAATGAATACTTGGCTTCTTAAGTGAGGGAGTGCAAGTGCAGAAAATTACTTTTTAAAGGACAGCACAGTAGCTGAACAATGGAGTCCAGTTCTCCCTGGCCAGGCCATTGATCCCAGGGAGCCAAACGGGAGGCATAGTTACTGCACTTGCAGAAAAGACCTAGTACCCCTGCACCTGTTCTCTAGGGGAAAGCTCTCTAAAGGGCATCTGTTAGCACTCAGTGGTTATGAGCTACTATTCATGGGAGCTTTTCTTTCCCATTAAACTCTCAGGCTCCCCAATTTTAGAAAACCTTTTTCTCTGCCCAACAGACAGCTGCCCCTCCTCCAGCTCTTCCTCCTGCTCCACATGCACATCTGAAAGTAGAAGACCTGATCTCCATTAATTAAATCTGCCATTAAAAATTAAATAACGTGAGTAAGAAGGTGTGAGTGTTATCTCTATGGGTTTCGAAAGTCACAGTGTTTCTTCAATTACTTCCCAAGCAGTTTTCATATTTCATACTGTCTGATTTCTCCAAGGGCCTAGATTTGCAAGATCAAAAGAGAGTGTGAGCATGAGGGAAGCACAGGGAGAAAGCTGGGAAGGGAGGACAGTGAAATGTGTGGTGGGCAGAAGAGACTGCCCTCTACCTGGTGGCAGAGCTCAGATCTGGGAGGCAGAGTAGGGGAAAGATGCAGGGAAATGGAGCTCTGCAGCAAGCCCACGTAGGTGCAGGACAGAGCACAGTCAGTGTCCCAAGGCTTGTGCAGACAAGAGCTTAATCATTGCATGTATGTATATGTGGTACTATGGATGAAACCCAGGGCCTTCATGTGGCATGGCAGCCCTGGACCTTTTTTGGTTCTCTGAGACATGGTCTTGCTAAGTGGCAAAGTTGCCCAGGCTGGGCTTGAACTTGCAGTCCTCTTACCTCAGCCACTCAGAGTGCTGGGATGATAGGAATGGGCAACATTCCCCACTGAGCAGGGCTTACTGTGCCACATTTGGGCTAGATCCCTGAAAGATACACCCAAGTACAAAGAGCACTCATCAGTGGCCTACTGTGCATGGCTCATGGGAGGTGTCATGAGAAATAAGAAGCCTAAGAGAGGGCACAGCACTGCAGGAAAGATAGAACCACGAGCCAAAGTGCACTTCCAGAACAATGCAGAGGCAGCAAAGGGCAGCAATGATACTCACGGGCAAAGAGTCAGGCTGTGCCTGGCTCAGGGCCCCTCCTCCCAGTGTACACATGCAGGCAAGGATCAAGACCTCTGTGCCTGGCTCCTCTGCTCCTTATCTGTAAAATGAGAATGGTAACAGAGCCCAGAGTTTCGTGGGAGCTGAATGAGATAATGCACATAAAGTGCTCAGAATGGGGTCTGGTACACAGTAGACACTACACATTTAAAAACCTTAACAAATACTCCCTACTCAAATGCATATTAACCTGCAAAATATTCTCTATGTTTGGAAAAGCGATCAGAGAGTACTAAAGTCAGGGATATCTCCTTGGGTAGGGGTTCGAGGTCTTTTACTCACTAATGCATTCCCAGAGCTTATAACTGTGCCTGACACCCAGCAGGCCCTCAATAGGAAGCTGTTGAATAAACAGAAATAGAAGTCAGAACCACTAGAGAAGATCAAAATGATGATTAGAATGCAGTCATTTATTTTATCAGTTGAGAAATTTGCTCAGCTCCTGCTCTGTGTCAGGCCCTGTGCCTAGGGAGCTGGCAGGTTGCTCTGGAACCACCTGGGACAGCACAGTGTATGGCAGGGCACAGGGAAGACCTAGGGTGTGGCTGAGTGGGGTCAGGGGCATTAAGCGAGGATCAAGAACTTGGAATCTCCTATAACGTGGGAGCATTTTATCAAATGCTTTGGGTGAATGAAAGAGCCAACAATCACTGAGTGTGCTTTGGGCCTGTTGGAAGTTTGTTCAAAACTCAGAGCAAACAGGAACATAAGTGTACTCCTCTACCAGGCACAGTAGAGGGGACTTTCCAGCAGGCAAATTCCTGGAATGCTCAAAGCAATACTTAAAGGTAAAAATCACTACCCCTAAAGCAGCATAGTGGTGCATGCTTATAATCACAGCCCTCTCGGAACTTGAGGCAGGAGGATGGCAAATCTGAGCCCAGCCTGGGCAAATCAGCTAAAAAGGGAAATATGGATGTAGTTCAGTCTTGGGTTCAATCCCCAGAATCAGGATAGGCACAGGAACTACCTTTTGGCACATGAAGAAACCGAGGTTCAGGGCCAGCGAGATAGCTCAGAGGTCTAAAATGCCTGCTTAGGCAAGCTTAGGCAAGCATGCGGGGATCACAGTTTGATCCCCAGCACCACATGCCAAATAAGCCCTGCCCCCAAAGTGGGCTGAGCTGGCAGAAAGAAAGACAGACAGACAGACAGACAGACAGACAGACAGACAGAGGTTCAGAAAACAAAGGACCCTACCTAGGATGCCACAACCTCAAGCAAAAGAGCATCTTCTGACAATAGGCCTAGGGGCTTCCTTTGTGCTCAGCTGTCTCTCAGGAGAAAAAACAAAACAAAACAAAACAAAACAACCAAAGACCACACAGGCAAAACAGTGCCGATGGCATATTTACATGTGGAAAACGTGAAGCCCAAAATTCTGGCTACCCTGGGCGGGAAGAGAGCTTCTCGGCCAAATTAGTGTGCACTAAAAAAGGCCAAGGGCTGAAGACCCAAGTAAATCCTAGAAATCTGAGAGGAACAGATTGAAGATAGGGGAGGCCCATGCCAAGGTGCTGTCAACCCGGCCAACACTGGTCACTGGGGGAGACTTGGACTCACCAGCCTAATTATCAAATATTCTGCAAAGCTCACAAGAATGCTGAATTTTAAGGGAAATAATCATAATTAACAAATTCAGATTTGGAGTATCTCAAGTGTGAAAATAGTAAAAAGTACAAATGAGAAATGAACAGAAGATTTCATAAATAGGTTCAAATCTTCAATATAAAGTTAAAAGCCTAAGACATGTGGTCAGCTCCAAATCAATGAATGAGTAAAATGTTTTATTTTATTAAGTGGCGATATAGCTGCTTCCTGGAAAAGTTATGAAGCGGGCCAGCTGCGCCTTACTATGCTGTCATCTGGATGGGGCAATGGGCTGCCTTCTCCCCGACTTACTCTGCACCTACCCCAAGGGGAGTGCACATACCACTTTCCCCAAGAGCTTGTTCTGATCCAAGATGGTGACCCTCCAGGGCACAAGACACTCTCATTTGCTCTAGCTCCCCTCCACTCTTTCTGATGCAGCTTCTATCCCTACCTAGACCAGTGTGGCCCTCAGACTTGGTAGCAGGACACATTCCAATCCCCATAGCAAGCTCGGAAATGTGGGTCCATGCAGACCCCTTGCCTTCTCTGCCCACGGTGCAGCAGACTCTGGAGCCACAGATCTGCACTTGAACCTTAGCTGATGTTTCTTATGGTTCTGGGCTGTTCCCCATCAACTGCCAGCCCTGAACTGCTCCTGCCAGCAGACGCCCACAAGCATACATGATAGCATCTTCCTCCAGTACCAACTATGCCTCTGCCTGCATCCACAACCCCTTCACCCTCACCAGAGATGCCCACCATCTGTGTTCCTGACCCCAGCCAATTGGAACATGGAATATTACACTTCCCTGAATTTGCTCTTCAATGGTCCAAAGGGAAAGTGGCCACTAGCTTTCTGGAGTGAGCTGGGGATCTGACTGCGATGAGATACAAATGTCCTGAGTATGCTGCACAGCACGACACAGTTCACTTGTTTCTTTTATTCACTTGACAAATAGTTATTGAGAGGACATTATTCACCAAACCTGATTCCTAAGCAGTGAGACAGCAGTAAACAGGAGAGGTGAAGTCTTGCCTTCACAGAACTCACAGTCTGGATATGGGGAAGGTGAACACACCATTTTAGTCAGTAATAAATGCCACTTAAAACCCAAAGCAGGTGGAGATCATAAGGAGCCACAAGATGAGTACTGCTTTAAAAAGTTGATGAGGGGAGGCCCCTCTGCTAGGTCACTCAGGCAGAAGTCTGATGGGTGTGAGAAGACCTGGGGAAGGGACTGAGGTGGGGAGTCCACGTGGCACATTCTTAGAGTAGCATTCTTAGAGTAGCAAGCATGGTTGTAGATGAGGAAGGAGGATGCAGGCAGGAGTCTGCCAGGGCCACCTGCACTCAGGCAGAGCTTTAGGCATGGCAGGGAGGTACCAAGGATGTGGCCACGGTAACGGGATGGCTGGGTTCCACCTGGAAAGATCTCCTGACTGCAGTGGCATTCAGTTTGCCCAGAGGGAGGAGTGGAAACAGTCTAGCCTGCTGGAGGCACTGCAGTTACCTACGTGAGAAGGGGCAGGGCTATTTAATGAGAGAGACATACATGCACTCGTGTCTGAAATGCCTAGGAGACAGTGGGTAGAGAAACCTACAGGGCTGTGGCCACTGCTGGAGGGCTGATAGAGGAGTTCGGTGCAGTAGCTACAGCCTAAGACAGTGACAGTTTTTGCCACAGCTCCCACTTGTTAAGGCTTAACTGAACAATGAAACCCCTGTGGCCCATGCTCCACTAATTGTATCTATTCCCATGTCCTCAGTTCCTCTGTCAGACAATCCTGCCAGGGCACTCCTCCTCCTCCAAACACCCATCTTCTGGTTCTCTTACTGTGTGTTGTTTCCTGCAGTTCCTGCACTGCTGAGTGCTACCACTACTCATGCTGGACAGTTACCTGTCAGTTACCACTGCTCCCTGTCCCTCGGGGCCTCACCAAGCTGGCAACCAGATGCAGACAATTCTGCCTCCTGCTTGTCTTCTGAGTCCTTCCCTTCTTCTGCACCACTAGTGCTTGGATCCAGCCTTTATGAAGAGGGGAGAACTTTGAGGACACACCTAATACACCCTGGTCTTCCGACTGCTACTTCCTCTGCTCCAGCTTGTCCTCCACATCATTGTTTGTCTCTATACTTGGCTCACAATGTCTTCTATTCTCCAAGCCTTCACGATATTCCAGATATTGATTCTTCTGTGGTCTTCTCTGTCCACCTGAGAAACTCCTATCCATGCTTTGAGACCCAACAACATCCCTTCTACCGGATAGTTATTCCTCTCCCAGGTAAAAGCATTTCTTTTCCTGGTACTCTGTACTAGATATGAGTTGTAATCAAAACTACAGTGAATAAAGTTTTAAAAAATTTATACATTGCTATTGATTTCCCTCAAAACCCTCCCCCTCGCTCTGAACACTTATTCCCTCATTCTTGCCACTTTCTGCAGCAGTTCTGGAAGCCTTCTAAAGTGAGTACTTTTAGGTGTGCTGTCCTGCCTGCTTGATGTCCTTAACGGATTCAGATGTTCACCTCTGGTGGTCATTGTGAATTTAGGGAAGAGTGGCAAGTTGCACGGTGCCAGATCCAGGGACCCAGGCAAATAATGCCATCCTCATACTTTTACTAGCCTGCCTTTTGGTTGGATGGCAGCAGCATCCATTGTATTTTTTATCACATCTTGTAAGAATAGGAAAGAAGACTCCAGAGCTGCTGCACAGAATGTCAAAAATGATGAGGTCATTGTGTTTAAGCCAAAGGGATCATTTTAAGGGGTCTCATGGCCACGCGGCTTTTGCTGGAGTAAATTCTTAAAATGTAAATACTCACCATATATTTTGATCACCCCTCGTGCACTTTTCAGCAGTATTTCCCACACTACTCTGTAACCACTTCTAGTATGTCTGTCGCCCTGGCTTCTACTGGAACTGCCTGTGCTCAGGAGCAACATTTTATTTTTACTGCAAATGCTGGGCATCTGAGGAATGAATGAGGCATTCTTGGCTTGCTTCAGATCTGACACATTTCTGGAGCTCTGCCTCCAACACCTCCATCTAAGGTGGTCCGCTACTCCCTCACTGATGGGCCATTGTCCCTGCCTTGTCTCTGCAATCAGTAGGACAGGGTCTCCTGACCCATGGCCTGATCTGTCCTGCCCCAGCATACTTCTCGTCCTCCTCCTTCAGGGCTCCCTCTCCTCCCTTCTCTTGTAAGCACCTCTCAACCCTGGGACAGTAGTCCTTGTCCTACTTAATGCACCTGTCTGGCTGCCACCTAAACCCTGCCTATGTGTGAATTGCTAATTAGTGTTAGTGACAGTAGCTCTAGGTGAGACCTAGGTAACTGCATGTGTGAAAGGCACAGGGGAGAGACCCTCTGTGTTTTTCTATGTCTCTCTCTTGCTGCCATGGTGAGGGATGTGCCTAAGTCTTGGCAGAACTGGCACTCAGGACCAGGTCTTTTCTGGGGTTTGGCTGCATCTCCTAACTTTTTGGTCTTGGATATGTACACGTGTGTATGTTCATGGGTGTATAGTTGGGAGTGAAGGTTACTACTCTGCCCTTATGAGGGAGTATCAGACCCTTACATGTAAGTCCTTGTTCTCTCTATCTCTGTCTCTC
>NDGM011201081.1:0-20031 GCA_002564305.1 Octomys mimax | reverse complement strand
GATAGCTCAGTAGAATAAGTGCTTGCCTGGAAAGCACAGGGTCCTGAGTTCAATCCCTGGTACTGCAAGGAAAAAAAAAAAAAAAAAAAAAAAAGACTGGAAGGAAAGCTGAGTGCAAAAAAGAAGTTTTTCTTGCCAAGACAATAAGCAGCACAGGCAGTGTGTGCTGGAACCTGTGTGTGAGTGCCAGTGTTTACTGGCATGCCTGTGTGCACATTCATAAATGTGTCTAGAAGTATCTATGTCCATGGGTGGTTATGCGGGGAACCGATATGCAGCTCTCCAGCTTTAGTACAGAGTGATGTCCCTTTCTCTCAGCATCCAATTATAGTAGCTCCTGTTCATTATAAAGAAGTCTTTTCTTCTCATGGCCCTTGGCTTTCATTTTGATGAATGTCTCCCAAAAGTCTGTGTTAAAGGCTTGGTCTTCAAAGCAATGCTATTAGAAGGGGGCACCCTTAGGAGGTGATGTCTAGTGCAAGAGTTAAGGGGCTGGAGAGAGTCCTTTAAGGGCCTCATGGGGCCCTGGCCCCTTCTTCTTCAGCTGTTTCCTGGCTCCCAGGTGTGCAGCTTGCCCCTGCCATGATCAGCTGCCTCACCACTGGCCTTAAACTACAGAGCCACTCAGTCTTGGACAGAAGCCTCCAAAACCATGAGCCCACATAAATCTTTTCTCTTTATAAGTTATTAATCTTGGGTATTTTGCTATAATCTTCTGTCAAAATCGAATGTCCAGGGTCTATGTGGTCCAGGAGGTAAGACCTGGCTACTGTCCTCCCGGCATGATCACTAGGAGGTCTCACCTTGCCCTCAGCTGTAGCTGTAGCACATGGTGTTTCTGGTGAAAACAGAGCCAGGACTGCAACACATGTCCCTCTCTCCAGGTAGCATGGCAGAAGCTACAAACCCCAGCCATAGATGCACAGAAAGATCATCGCTGGCTTCAGTGGTGCAAACGCTCCAAGCGTTTCTTGGAGTGGGATGGGACAGAAAGTCCCCTCCCCCCCGAGTGATGTTCTCCCAGGGGTCTCTGTGCTAAGGTGGCAATGTCAGAGAGGCAGGACCAGGAGGCTGCACCCAGAATGGGCACACAGGCCACCCCACAATCCCCGGTGTCCAGTTAGGGTTTCTGAGCCAGAGCCCTTTCCCAGGTGGGAAGCTCCTGGTCAAACATCCTCTCCCAGCAGAAGTCTTCTCAAAACTTTGATCCTCAAAAGGGAAGACTGAAATGTCCTTTGCTCTCACTAGTCCATTGGCCTGTATGCTGTTTGCTTTACCTCTCACCCACTGTCCTTCAAATCCAGTGGATGTGGGGAACAAGAGGAACGTTGGGAAAACTGAGTCCACTAAAGAATGAGTGCCCTAGGCTCTGAAGGAGACAAATACCCCCACCCAAATCCATTCCCAAAATGCTTGTTCCATGCCCACATAATTATAAAAACAATTCAAGAGTTTTTGGCTTAAACACAAAAGACCTTTTCTTCTAAGAACAGAACTGGCTGAAAATTTTTAAGATGACAGATTTTGCTTTTAAAAATAATAAAATAAAACAATAAAAATAAACTTTGCATCAGTAATAGCTCCAGTACATGTGTCCATGAATATATGCCTATAATAATACTTATCACTTAATGAGCGCCATATATGTAGCAGGCACTACGCCAAACACTTCTGAAGCAATACATTCTTTTATTCTCCAAATATCCCAGTGAGTTAAAAATTATTCTTAGCCCTGCACTGCAAATGATGAAACAGAGGCGTAAAGAAGATAATTTGCCCAAGGTCTCACAGCTAGAAGTTGTTTTAAAGCCAAAATGCAAACATAAGGTATCCAACTTCAAAGTCTTCATGTGTGTATGATTGTTTTAATAAAAAGACTTCTAATTGAATTAATAACCTTTATTTTTAGAATGCTTTTAGATTTACAGAAAAATTGAACAAATAGAAAATTTTCCTTTGCCATCCCCCACGCCAGCCTACATAGTCTCTCCTATTAACATCCTCCATTAATGTGCTTCATTTGTTACAGTTGGTACACCGATGCTGGAATATTATTATTAATTAAAGTCTATAGTGCATTCAGATTCCTTTGGGTTTTGGCTCTGTTCTTTTCCTATTCCAGAATCCTATGTAGCATATCAAATGTTATTTATTCAGCATAGTCCTTAGGCTTCTTGTGGCTGTGAAATTTCTCAGATTTGTCTTGTTTTTGGTGGCCTTGGGCAGTTTGATAACGCCTGGCCAGTCATTTTATAAGATACCTGTGTATTGGCATTTGTCTGATATTTTTCTCATGATTAGACTACAGTGATTGGTTTGGGGGAGAAAGGTTATAGAGATAAGTGCCATTTTATCACATCCTGTTAGAAGAACACACTGTCCATGTGATTTGTGACTACTGGTGCTGATCTTGAGCACCTGGCTAAAGTTGTGTTGGTGTGAGATACAAAGTTGTGTTGGTTCTAGGAAGCAGCAGCTCAGGCCTTGGGGAGCAGTCTCTGCTCAGCCTTGTGCAAAGCCTTCCAGCCAGCTTTACATTAATGCCTCCACCCTAACCCTTATACCAGAAGTGAGGATGAACCTTTGAGGGACAAGGGCACGAATTGCAGCCCCCAAAACACTTACTCATCACAAACCACCAACACCACAGTTAAACCTGAATGCTGAGGTTGTAGTTTAGAAAAAAGCAACTCATACATTAACATCTTTTGTCTTAAAAGAAAAACACAATGACATGCACACCACTGGTTCACCACCATTGCTATATCATGAGCTACAAAGCACTACTCCATCCACATGGCTCCAGGCAGCAGAACAAGAGCCCTTGTCTCCTTGGCTGGAATTCAGGACCACATCCCCGCTCCTTCCAGATGTTCCATCTCTAGCTTCTCACTAATCCTTAATTATTGTGAACATTCCAGGCTTTCCACTTAGGATTCAAAAAGACAATGATGAGGTCTGTAGGTAGAAAATTTCAAAGTCTGCGTGTACCACAATTTATCTACTCACGAGTTGAAGAGCTTGCTTGCTTCCAAGTTTGAGCAATAATAATAAAGCTGATATTATCATTCATATGCAGGTTTTTGTGGGGACATCAGTTTTGAAGTCATATAGATAAATACCAAGAAGGATAATTTCAGGCTGGGGAGATGGCTCAGTGGAATAAGCCCTTCCCTGGTAAGTGCAAGGACCTGAGTTCAATCCCCGGTTCCACAAAAAACAAAAACAAACAAAAAAAAAAGAAGCATAATTTCTTGATCATATGCCAAGAATACATTTAATTTTATAAGAGATTGACAGGCTAGCTTCTAAAGTAACAGTATCATTCTGCATTTCCACCACTAATCGATGAGAGTTCCTGTTGCTACACATTGTTCCCAGCATTTGTTATTATCAGTATTTGCATTTTTAACATTATAATAGAGGATTCAGATCAGTAATTATCTGAGGGAGTGTGCCTTAAAAGCACTGATATATAGCCATTCATTCATTCATTCATAAAAATATTTCTACCTCTGATATGTGCCAGGCCCTGGTGTGGTGCAAGAGTCTGACAGCTGAGACTCTTCATTGTTCAGTCCTTGTCCAACTTTGGGGAAGTCCCTCTACCCTCTCTGGGCCTCAGTTTCTCCATTTGTAAAATGAAGTGGTAAAATCAAATGACCCAAAAGCATTTCCATTTCTGACAACTAAGACAGAGCCCTATGGGTAGAGTTCATTTGAAACCTAATCCCGCCAATCTCCTCATCTATTAAATGGGCTTATCCTAAATAGCATGTCCTTCGCTGAGTTCTTAACAAAACCAAATGAAAGAACATAAGTAAATTCTTAGAACCTGGCCTGCACCTGCTCAATACTCATTCTTCTTTAGCTTTATTATTACTATTGCTAGTGTTCTATCGGACTCCTCTCACGTGCTTTTCTGTGGCTGACACTGAGGCAGGCATCCTATGAAGCAAAAAAGACCCTCCATGGTCCACCCTCCAGGTGTAGAGGAGTTCAAAGTAGGGAATTCGAATTCAGCTTGAGTGAGGGAGCCTGAAGCCAGCTCAGGAGCTGGGGAGAAGAGGAGGGGCTGACCACAGAGATGGGGTAAGGTGGGAGGCGTGGGGTCTGCATCCTTCCCTTCAGGAGCAATGATGGCAGTGCTGGGCTCAGGGCCCCGCTGAGGCTCCTCAGGGGGTGCCGAAAGGTGGCCGTGTGGGTAAGTCCTTCCAGCTGCGGCCAGGTAATCCCAGGCCTTGGTGCAGGAGAGATGATACCCCCCGAGGGCCAGGCCTGGTCCAGCTCAGGATGCTTGCCCTGTGAAAATGCTCAGCAGTCCTTGCATTTTGGAGCGCTCAGGTCCAGTATGAATCATTCCTTTTTGAACTTGTCTAAATGTGTTTATAAAATAAAGCTGCGGCCCAGGGCTGCTCCGGGTGGAGTGGGAAGGTAATATGTTTTTAATTGGAGAGATTGGGGGAGGGAGGCAGCAGGCCAGGGTGAGCTCACCCTGCACGAATGCGGCTGGGCGGAGAACAATGTACATTCGAATTCCTTGACTACAAGGGCCCTGCCGCAGGACCGGCTGGTGGGCAGTCTTTGGCCTCCAGGAGCAATCCATCCGAGGTTAGCAAGAACATGGTCCAGAGAGCTGGCTAAAAACCCTAGATCCTAATACCAGAGAGGGTCAGAGCAGGGGTTACAAATTCCAATGGGTAGGGAAGCCAAAGCAGGATCTGGAAACCACATACCCAGTGTGTAGACCTGGTGGGGCGTGGCCTTTGCAAAGGGGACCTCCCCCGCCCAAGCCCTGCCCAGACCCACCATCAATTTCAAGAGAAACCAGAAATCATAAATGGTACCAATGTGGCATCTCTTCATTTTAAAGAAGAGCTTTGTTTGATATTATCTTATTTTCTTACTTTTTTTTTATATGGGTCAGTTAAAACATTTAGAAGCCACATTTGGTTTGCATTTAGCTCCTCTTTTAGACCATGGATAGGGAGCTCACTTGATCATCTACGAGCTATCAGGACTCTAGGCTAGTTACTTCATTTCTCTGAGCTTTGGTTTCCTCAGCTAGAAATCTGGTATTTAATACTTTTCCTGACTCCAAATGGTGTCCAAGTTGAAGATAAGGAGAGCCAAGAAAGATAACTGTAATGGTAACTGGGCAGCTGTTGTACACCAGGCATGGTGCTTAGTAGTTTGTATGCTTTGTGATGGTGTTCTGTCCATCGCCATGCTTCTGTAAGGCGGATATCCCCGCTCTGTAGATGAGGAGGCCAGCTAACATTTGAACTGGAAGTTGAAATCATTCTCTGTCAAGAAAAGGTGGCTGACTTGAGAAATCATGCTGAGGAAAAATGTTTGCTATTTTGGGTCATTTAGTCAAATGGCAGTAGTTTGTTTGCAGAGTAAAATTAGCAGAATTGTCCAGGGCATGATGAAGAGGGTGCCCTGCTGTACTGCCCTGGGTCCACCCTTTCCAAAGGACAGCACAGCAATAGGTATAGAAACACTCACAGTCTCTGAAGAGTTCATATGATTTTCCCAGTAGCTCATCTTGAAGGAAAAAAACCTAGAAAAACGAAAGAGCTATCAGCAAAGATTTGCAAACTAGAATTCACAGAAAATCAAATGTTCGCCATAAAGGAAATAGTTAAATAAGTTATGTAATATCCATACCCAAAATATTATGTAGCCTTAAAAGAATGTGCAATAACATGAGAAAATACTTATGATATAATGTTAGGAAAAGAAAGCGGAGTACAAAACTAGGTAAAATATGTATCATACTCAATGAAATGCAAAGACAAACGGGGGAAACTTCACCCCAATGTTAATTCTCTGCATGATGGGATTGAATTTAATATAAATTTGGTTTTCTTCATTCATTCATTAAAATTTTTAGATTTTCTGTACTGAACATATTACAGTTTATAATGAAAATGTATAGAGTTGAGGGATAAAACGGACTTCATCTCATCCACTTTAGGAAGTGGATGGGTCTGGAGCCAGACACCACATTTATTTAAAAAACAAAAGCCCAGAAAGAAATTTGAGAAAGAAAAATACCCCAATATAAAGTGGTTATTGCTGGCTGATTGGATTATGGGTGATCTTTTTCTTACCTCTTCATAATTCTATGTGTTTTTCAAACTCAGAGATTTCTTTGAAATCATCAAATAAGCAGACAAACCATAAAATATTCCTTCATACTGATGACTGTTCCAGGCAGGGAGACACCCTTAGCAGCAGGGACACCGCTTTTCTCCTGCACTCTAGTCCCCGTTCCAGGCTTGTACTTGTGCCTCCAGCCACTGCGATGACAAACACTGAAAGGTTTTGTTTTGTTTTTCTAAGCAAAATCAGTTTGCCTTGAATCAGCCTAAAACCTAAAGAGCGTGAAATTAGTATTCTTTTGTAGCATATGAAAACATGATATGGCTCAGTTCTTTTTCTTTAAGACTAGGAAGAGTTATTGGGGAATGACAATGGGCAATAGGAATAGCTCCTGAGTGACAGGAGGTGCCCCAAATGGGTTGCCCATTCTTCCTTTTTACTCTTGTATTTAGTTGATACAGGGTCTCACTGTGCAGCTCAGACTAGTAGTGATCTTTCTGTCTCAGCCTCCTCAGCACTGGGATTACAGGCGTGTGCCACCATGCCCGGTTTCAGCCGGCACTTAGACCGCTGAGCTATCTCCCCAGCCTAGGTTGCCTATTCTTGAAACTTTTTTCTACCAGTTGGTTCAAGTTGCCTATTGTTGTTATATTTAGTTGAGGCACACATCCGTGCAATCAAGACATTCTGAAGCTAGATGGCACATTCCACCATCAACACATGATCTGAGCTGTCTTGTTACTTCTATCTGCAGCCCTGGCTACCCACTGACTTAGAAGTTCATAATGTCTCCAAGTATCTTTGCTAAGAAGCAAGATTTTCATTTTTAGTTCAAGCTGCCTGGGGTCCCTGGTGGATTTACCACCCAGGAGTCTTCACTGCTGTTCAGGTCACTGCCTTACATGTTCCTCTGACCTGGCTCCCAAGGCCTCATGCCCCCTGGTCTGTGTAGCCCAAAAGATTTGGAACCAAGGCCTCTGTGAGCTTGAGCTCATGGCTACACTTCCTTCAGCTTTCCTTCTCCCTCACTCCATGAAAGCAGAACAGAACTCCAACTTGGCCCCACCGCTCAGAGGAGCAAATGAGACAAATTTGTACGTAAAGCCTTGCACACAAAATAAGAGTACTCCCTTTTCTGGCATCTTCCACCTTTTCTGCTCCAGAAGCTTTCCCTAGTCTGCTTTTGCACATCAACTACAGCCAAGTTCAGCACATCACTAATCCTCATGGGGCCAGCAATCCCTAGATGTGGGTAGCTTTAGGATGGGCCCACTCACCAAAAAGACCAAGGCAAGATTATAAGATTGGAATTTTCAGCCCCACTCCCTCAGTCTCCAGTGAGAAGAGATCAGCTGAAGGTTAAATTGGCCAATGATCTGATCAAGGCAATAAAGCCTCCCTAAACTTCCAAAGGACTGGGCCCTAGTAGCTCCTGGGTAGCTGGGATGTGTGAGGCTCCTAGAGGATGCATGAGCTTCTCTGCCTCTCCTTCAATACTTTGCTCTGTGTATCTCTTCATCTGTAGCTTTTCTAACATCCTTTGTAAAAAGAAGTGTTTTCCTGAGTTCAGTGAGCCATGCAACAAATTGATGGAACTTGAGTAAGGGCTTGTGGGCCCCTGGATCATATCTGGTCATTCAGAAGCACAGATAAAACAACCCAGGGCTTACACCTGGCATCTGACTAGAGCAGTAATTTTAGGGGACTGAACCCTCACTTTGTGGTATCGGACACTATTTCTGGACAGTATCCAAACTGAGGTGAGTTATAGAATATCTAGCTAGTATCTGAGTAGAAATGTTAGCTTGCTTGGTGAATGGGCAAACCCCACACATCTCTTCAGATGCATGGCATAAGGACATCATAGGAAGCACTGAGTCTGATTTTTTTCCTGTGTCCTCAAAAGGCATCAAAGTCATTAATTAGCCCCATCTTACAGGACATGAAGGCACAGGGAGGCAATGTGACAAGCCATTGCTTCCTACCTGCTTTCTGCTTAATCTGCCTGAATTCTCCCCTTTCACTCAGGAGCCCTCCAAGTTCACAAAAAATGAAACTCTTCCTAAAACAGAAAGACAAATAAAGGAAATCCCCATGTGGCACGCATTTGTGGAAATCTCTCATTTCTTTAGATTCAAATGTGTTCTTGATTAGGATACCTCAAGCCCATCCTGAAAGAGCCAGTGCACGTGAATTGCATGTTTACCAAGGGACAATGGTTTGTGGTCAATGGGATGATGTTAAGCCTCTTTGGGGATTAGATCCTCCCTGGCATATTTTTCTTTCTTTTTAACCCACATACCCATGTTTATCACAGCACTACTCACAAGAGCCAGGATGCAGAATCAGCCTAGGTGCTTCACAGAAGATGAGCGGATAAAGAAACTGTGGTATATAGGCATAGTAGAGTATTATTCAGCCACAAAGAAGGTTGGAGTCCTGTAATGTACAGCAACATGGATGGGCCTGGAAGACATCATGCTGAGTGAAACAAGCCGGACACAAAGACAAAGATCATTTGTTATATTTTTAACCACTTAGGAAAACATTTCCAAAGGAACTAAGGAACTAAGATCTTGAAATAGATCTGGGAGTCCACAATTGAAGCATTTCTGGGGGTTTTGTCTCCTTGTGCATCACTGCAGTGAGGGAATCCATGGTGGGCTCTGGAAAGTCTTCAGGCCTGGGAAATGCAGCCCCAGGAAGGTGGTCTTGTAAGTGCCCTGACGGCCACCAGCAGGATCATCAGTTTATGCTCACAATCTCCGTCGTCCAGTCTGGGAAATGGAGCACAGGCCATCTCTTCCCGACTTTGTGCACCATCTGTGCTAGCCAGCCCCATGCTGTCCCATCCACACCCATCCCCACTGGGCGCTGACCCAGCTCTGGTTCCACCGTCCGCAGGTCACACTTTTATGCTCTCCAGCATTTTTCCCCCCCTACTTTGGCGATTCTTGAACATTTCACGGTTGCTCTAGCTAATTCATCTGAGGTCATTCTACCTTATTTCCAAGAAAACAAGCACACTGTAAGTTAATAAGTGGAAGATGAGGTCATGAATAACCAGAAGAAGTGAGGTTCAGGAGAAAAAAAAAAATCTGATCACCACTCCAGTTGTGTGACTCAGGTAAGTTTAGGTCTCAGTTTTCTTCTTCTGTAAAATGCGGGTAACGATTTCTATCTTGTGGATTTTCCAATGGCTACTCAGTGAAATATTTGTGCAAAGCCCAGAGAATTCTAGTACATGCTAAACATTTAGTTATGCACAGAAAAAATAATCTCTTTGAGGGGAAATGGTCCCAGGTCTGCTTGCTTTTCAGTCACTGATGGTATCTGCGCCTCGGTTTGGCCTGGAGAAGAGAAGTGGCACAGGAGGGCAGAGGGATTTTGGAAGTGTAAATGAGGGCCGCCCTCCTTGCAAGTCACAAACCTGCAGAGAGACCCTTCCACACTGTGCAGTGCCCTGAAATGTATTCCAGATGCACTGGAGGATTGAATATTTTAAAAAAGTCAAGCCATGGAAGGGGAAAGACTTGAATATTTATCAGATCTCTTGGGAGGAAAGGTTGGTTAAACTTAGAAGCGCCAGAAAAGATCACAAAGAAAGAGATGGATAGAGTTGACGGCAGAAAAATTCAGCACATCTGTACATAAAAAAGACAGAGAAATGCATGCAGCAACATGAGAAGCACATTATTGTATGTACTAGATTGTGCGTGTGTATATGACATATATATTATATATATAATGCAGGCCCTGCTCAGTACATAAACAACTAATTGAAATAGATAATTTACAGATGAACAAATATGTGGAGAGCAAAGAGGTGAATAACTCTCATTAGCAATTGTAGAAATGAGTTACTACTTTTCTACTGTTGAATATCACTGATAATAAATAAGTACTGACATAAATAAGTACATGACATAAATAACACATCATGTTAAAGAAGATGGAAATGGATAGTTACATGTATACTTTGGTGGTAAGAAAGTAAATTGATCTAACACTTTTGGAAAAAACTTAAGCATCGGGTGTTATAAAAAATGAATTGAAGAAAACTGGAGAAAAATAAAACAACTTTCTATATTAAAGCATGTATAAGAGTGGGCTCTGAGTATGTTAAACATTAAAATGTAACTGGTAAAAGTAAAAGGTAGTTTCAGGATATCAGCAATGATCTCCTTTGGTACCTACGAGCCATGGCACCTTGGACAGAACACCTCACCATTCTTGGCCTCAGTTTTCTCATCAGTAAAGTGGGAATTTTAATGGTCGTTTTCATAAAGATATACATATATGGATATACATATCCATATACATATATATGCCTATATATGAATATACCTGTAGGATATATATGTATATATAGCCTATTTATAAGGCACCTGACCCAGATAAATTATTCATTTTCCCTGGGGACATGTCTAGATCACCTTTCCTGGCCTCTCCTGTGTTGATTATGGTCATGTATCTGAGTTCCACTCACTATAGATTGAGAAAAGGTGGTAGATGCACTTCCAGGGCCAACTCTGAAGCATCCCATGTTCTCTTTCCTCATGCCCTGAGCCAGCTGTCACAGCTCTGTTTTAGCAGGTAACCTGGAGTGTGCACCTTGCTGGCAGCACTGACATGCTCCAGCTATGTGCCCAGGGGCAGAGGTGGTACAATACGCTAGAAGAAATCTGGACCCCTGAATCCCCAGCTGAAAGGCAGCTTGGCCAAGGCCCCCATTAACCTTTATGTGATAAGATAGACACTTCTATTGGGTTAAACCACTGCGGTCCAGAGATTATTATAGCAGCCAGCAATTCCTATCCTACCTAACACAGTGCTCCATGATTATTATGCAATTTGACCAACAAATGCCACTTGTGGGAATCTAATAATGGAGCTTCATTAAATGCGGTGCCTGATGGGGCCCCTGAGGGGTGGCCGTGGAGTTTCTTAATCTGGTCATTGACCAGAACTACACATTGGAAGATTTCCAGAGAAGTGGCTGATAGAAAAATAGATTCTGCTGGTTGACTTAAGACTCTGTTCTAAATTGTTGATGTTGGGTCTTACACATTCAGAGGTCAGGATTGGCTACAGTGTTTTGACTAGACTAGAGCTTAAAAAATATTCAAAGGATAAACCAAAATAAGAGAAGAAAAGGCGAAATGTGGAAGTAATCAGATTGTCTGTACCAGCTGATAATAGTCTGTCCCTGGGCAGGCAGCCAGAAAACCTTAGTCCTGCCAGCGAGGCGCACTCCAGGTTATCTGCTAATATCTATGACAGCTGGCTCAGGGCAGGCAGGGTGCAGCTAGCAGGGGCAGTGAGACGCGGTCATTCCTCTGCCCATGCAAAAAAATATTTAGAGCAGTATTATTTACATTATTATTATTAAGTCAACCAGGGAAAAACTTCCATAACAACTGGAATGCCTGTCAGGTACTGGTGGTTCTGGCCCAGCAGCCACCACCTCTTCTTCCTTAGGAAACAGGGTCTCAAGTACTTCTGGCACCCAAAGTTGAAGCATGATCGCTCTAAACACGTCTTGGCTTTTCCATCCCTTCTTGTCCCTCACTGATCTAGGATTAGGCTCATAGTCCATTCCTAGCCTATAATATGTTAATGAAAGTTTATTAGGGCCCTTTTGGGAAAAATTAAAAAAAAAAAAAAAAAAAAAAGCAGTCTGGAAAGTGGCCTTTTCTCCTACACCCCTTCCTTTTTATTCTGGATACTGAAGACAAAGATGTGATTCTCAAGGGTGGCGCAGCCATCTTGCCACCATGAGGGTAGGTCAAAGAAACAGAGACACTGATGGAGAGTTATTGAATCACTGAAGAAACTTAAGAGCTTGCTGTAAGGCATAGCTATGTCTTTACTACTCACATCTAGTTGTTCTGCTGTAAGTTTCTTTGTGGTGCTATTAAAGTTAGGTGGGTGGAAGAATCTTTAGAAAAGCTTAACTGATAGCTCTAGAGCAACCTAGGAATGGTCCCTGACTCTCATCTGAGGCCCCTCCCCCAAACCATCTAGACACTGACACCATACCCAAACCCTTTCTTACAAGACAACCAATCATAATTCCTGACTAACAGATGATATAATTGCCAACTCCTTTGAGGCTTAAAGTTATAAATACAGCCACCATTTTGCAAAACCTCAGAAGACATTTTCAAAATTGTGTGAATTAATTTTCCCAGATTGGAGTCCTAATTAGCCCCAACTAAATTTTCTTTGTTTTGACTGGGTTGACAGTCCTCTCTCTTCCGCTCTCTCTCCCCCTGTCCCTTTCACTCTCTTCCTCTCTCTGTCTCTGTCTCTCCCTTCCATCCACTTCTCCTCCTACAACAATGTCTATAGAGGTGAATGCAACTCTTCTAAACTGTCAGCATTGGTGCCTGGCTTCTCCCAAGTGCTCCTAGCTCTCAACATGAGAGTGATTGCCTCAAAATTATCTAATCTAATCTAATCTAATCTAACCTAATCTTTTAATCTATTTGCATATTAAACTTCCTCTGTTGGAAATACCTGGCACTTTCTGTTTTCCTAACTGAAAACCACATGATATCTCTTTTCCTAAGAGTTGATCTAAGGAATTCTCAGGTGATGTCAGAACTGGGGAGAGGGAATAACTTTTAAACGATGAGAGGTTACATTTTAATATTAGATGTTGCTGAGTATTTCATGGATGAATAATCACATGCTATAAGGCCTGAAAGGGATTAGGAAGCCCAAGATAGCACCTAGAGGCAGATGGGTGATAGAACAGAACAGGTTTGAAAGGAGCTCCTGATGCTCATCACGCTATAGAATAACACAGAGATTACAGTTGGGATCAACCTGGATCAATGAATAAACAGGTAAGTGCACAAATGGAGATGCCTAGTATTCAATGTCTGGAGGAAGCAAAGCTAGAGAACAGTTGCAGGTTGGACACATAACAACCACATGCAATGTGGTATTCTGAGTTGCATCTTGAAACAAACAGATGGCAGCAGTGGGAAACCTGTGAAATTCAAGTCCAGCCTATGTATCGTGAGTAGTTAACAGTGTCATAACAAAGGACATATCAGTGTTCCTTGTGTAGACAAATGTCCCGTACATTAGGGGAAGCTGGGTAAAGTGTATGTGGGAGCTCTCTGTACTGTCCTAATAACTCCTTTGCAAATCCAAGATTATGCCAAAATAAATGTGAATAAATACTAAATAAGAACAATACCTAGGATTATTCATGTGGGTACTAAGCTGACCAAACTGGCCTGGAAAGAGGGGAAATGGGGTAACATGGGAGCAGACAGCACAGGAAATAGACCCCCTCACCAGGACCCAGTGGAAGGAGGGAGCCTTCAGCTGTCCATCTTTGGTTCCTTGTGTGCAGTGTGGGTGGAATCTCAGACGTCACAGAGATCTCAGAAGCACTTGAGGTCTGGCTAAGTGGCCTGCAACCTCCACTCCCATGGGTGGGAGCAGATAAGAATTTTCTAGGATGTGTGCAGGGTTACAGAGGCTTGAGGCCTCATCATTTGCAATGCTGCCTGACTTCCTGCAGTATGGGGTCTAATGGCCTTTACACAGACACACTCATCCACAGACAGAGACATACAGACACACACACACACACACACACACACACACACACACACAGGGTCTGAGTGGAGGGCCTGAAAGGTCAGAAATCACAGAGTAGGAAACAAGCCAAAACCACAGAGGTTTCCTCACTGCCCCCTCTGCTCTCCTTGCTCCGTCACGTCCTCTCTTCTAGTTTGTCTCTGGAGTCCCCCACATCTTCTCCCTCTGCTGGTGGGGTGATCTGTGTCCCTCTTTGAAGCTCAGATACTCATGGGCCTCAAGATGGCCCAACCTGAGCCCAGCGCTAGTAACACACAGTTCCCTTCCTGGAGTAATTTGGACACCAACTATGGAAGCGCCATTTGCTTTAGGTATCTTTATACCTCTGTGAGGTCTGCACTGTTTTGCAGGACCGTTACAGCCATAGCTTCGGTCCACTGTTCTGGAGAGCCTTGTGGCTTGAATCAGCTGGGGAAAGCCTGGCAACATAATTACTGGCTTAGGACAAAACACTGATATCGTAAATGATCTGGCTTAATGTTACATAACACAGAGCCTATTTAAGGCTAGTCCCATGACAGTGTCCTCCTCTCATTTGCATTCTGACATGCTCTCCTGAGTGGGAGGGAAAAGTGCAAAGTGTGAAGCTACCTGCAGCTAGCCTGTGGGAATCAAGCTGTGGAGAAGGCCCCCATGTGACCACCTTATCTGTGGGCACTGACCAAAAGTGAGGTGAGAACTGCTGGGTCGAAGATTGAGCGGGCTCTCTGCACATTGTCATATGCTAGAGAGAGGTTAGAGACCCAGCTTCATACTTGGCTTGGAAGAGCATGCAGAGGTGAGCTGGCTTAGCCCACAGCTCCTGTCATTTTACAGATAGGGAAACAGGCCTAGGATGGAAGTAGTGTAACCAAGCTCACACCGTTGCCTAGGACTGACCTCTTCCTTCAGCCCTGGACCTTGAAGCCTCTCTTTGTGCCTGAAAATGCTCACTCGCTCATGGAAAGGCCATGGAGAGGGGCCCAGGCTGAAGAAACAGACCAATTTTCCCCTGGAATTTCCAAGAATGTTAGGACAGGTTGCTTCCTATTTACTTGGACAGGACATTGCTCTGCAACACTTTCATTCTCTCTTGTGGCTAGAGTGTGTCTTGTTTAACACTTTTAGTCTACAGCACTGAGACCATGAGTTTCATAGCAACATGGAACCTGGTGCAAGAGTTTGTGGCACTTCCCCCTTTTGCTCCTCTTTAGGTCAAGATACCTCCGTGTCTACTACTTTACAGCTCCAGAGCTGCCATTACTGTCATTCATGATGACCTTGACTTTGACGACACGTTTACTGAGGGCAGGCGCATGTTCCGTCAGCCCAGCTCCAGGGAAAGGATGCCACTGGTGGTTCATGAAAGTTGGGACCTGGCCCCAAGGTACACTATTCTTTGACCTAGGTTGACCAGTGACCTGGAGCAGGTCCTGCTTTCCTGCATTGTGAAACAGGGGGCTGCAGCTCTCCCAAGTGAGTGGTGAATCATGAGTACCCAGGCATGAGCCATGCTTGCCTAGGAGGACAGGGCATCAGCTGGGGCTCACACCTTGCTACTTCTGCAGCAGGAACAGTCCTCTGCCTCCTGAGGTGCACGAGGCCCTTCTCTGTCCTCCTCCTTCCAAATGACTAAGAGATGAAGTCGGCCCAGGTCTTCTGTGTCCACACTGCACTTCTGAAGTGAGAAGGAGGAGCACACAAAGCAACTGGAATTGTTGTGCGGGAAACAGTCCAGTTTAGACTACCATGTTCCTCTCTCCAAGGATAGCTGGGCTGTCCCCACATCCATGTCTTAACATTGTGCCTTGCAACTCACTGGGACTGAGTTGGCCCAGCAACTGGTGCACCTTACTTCACACACGTGGTTGGCATATTGGAGTCTGTGAAACATGGCTCTTTAAGCTACTGAGGGATCCGCAAGCTCATGTAACTAAACTGCAGTGATGCTCATGAGACTCAAGAATGAGCTTTTCCTCCACTTCCTTCTCAGTCTTGTCCTCTGTCCCTCAGGATTCTACCTCCCATTTCTTCCTTCTGCCCCTGCGAGAGTTCTCTGGATGGTGCGAGGGTTCGTGGCATTTCCTCATTTGCTCTTCAGTCAAAATACCGCAACATCTTCCACTTTATGGCTCTGGAGCTGTCATTACTATCATTCATGATGACCTTGTTTTAGACTATATATCTATTGAGGGCTGGAATATGTTCTTCCATTTCTTTTTCTTTTGAGATGGAGGACTTCCAGTGCAATAAGGAGTCACTAAACTCTAGATGTTACTAAAAGCTAACACTGGTTTTGTTCTTGCCAGGTTTCAGGCAGAGCTCTAAGTATATTGCTTCTATTAAATCAAGTCAAGTCATTCTTAAGGCATTGGATGAGGTTGCTGCTATTATTGTTTCCATTTTACAGGTGAGAAAACTGAGGCACAGCGAGTGGGATAACATGCAAAGTACAGAATCAGGAGAACCAGATGCCAGCAAGCAGCCGGCCCTCAGCATCCACTCCCTCAGCTCCCACAGCGCCTGCCTAGGAGACTGTCTGAATGTTCCTTCTGGAGTCCAGCTGCCTGCTGCAGGCTGGTGCTGGAAGAGAAGGAAGTGGAGTCCTCCACAGACTTCAGGTTAACTCTTGAACATAGCAGTTATTGTTTCTCGGCACCGATCTAAGAACTTAAATTGCACTGTCTTGTTTTTCTTCTAAAAAGCCCATTTTGGAAATAAGGAAACAGACAGGGTACATAACTTGCCCAGGGATGCACAGGTAGGGCAGTGGGAGCAGCAGTTGTGGCTCAAGTCTGCCAACTCCAACACCTGAGGCCCTAGCTCCGCTCTCCTCCCGAGTGAGGAGCCTCAGATCTGAATGTGGAGTGAGGGTGTGCGGGCTGGCAAGAGCCTCTGAGAAGTGAACTCTCATCTGCCTACATCCCTGCCCACACCCCCCAGGACTCACCATGGGCTTGGGAGCAGGCCAGGAGGAGCTGCCCAGTTCCTCCCATGATCCTCAGCTCTTCCACCCCCGGGCCTCCAGTGTCCGGGAACAGTGCTACCACCCTTTCTGGTATCCGAGGCTGTGTTTGTGTGAACGGTCCCCACCCTGGACTGCACCCATGCCATGATTGTGTGTGATTTGCATAGGACTGACTCCACTGGACCAACGTGTAGTCCTAACCCTAGCAACCACTTATTACACATCTAGCAGTGACCAGGTGTCATGCTCAGGGCCATGGCTTGGGACACATTCATTCTCTGTAGTGACCTTTATAGTGAGCTTTTGGGACCCTGGGACTTGAGGTCATAGTGCAGGGAACTTGCCAAGGCCACACAGTCAGCAAGAGACGGCTCCAGGATTCAATCCCAGGTCCCACTGACTTCAAAGCCCATGACTGTATGCCAACCTCACTCTGTCCTTGACCAAATGCCAAGACAAAAGCCACAGTCTTTGTGGGAGTCAAGTGGCAGAGACATGTGAGCGAATGAGTGAAGTGCATTTGGGCATGAATACAAGAGCAAGAGAATTATTTACCAGGTCCTAAAATTGCAGGGGAGGAACAGACCATATTGGATGATGTCATCTTATTGATGACAAGTGACAGGAGCCTAATTGAGTTGATTTAAGGGTTAATCAGAGGTAGATTGGTTCATGTTGCTGAAAAGTTCAGGGAAAATAGCTTTCAACATGGTCTGATCCAGAAACTCAAGCCTGGGTCCCTGCTGAAGAAAGCATTATTCCCTGACAGGCAAAACATCCACCAGAGACCCAAGGTCTGCCTTCTACAAGGTCATGTGTCAGCAACTTTCTAAAAGAAGTGTCCCTCTTTACTTTAATCTCACCCAAACCAATAGAACTGAGCACTGTTGGATCTTCTCCAGTCATGGCCCACTCCCTCCATCAATCACTGTGGCCTCCTCAGAGGTGGAGTCATTGGCTATTGACTACTGTGGGCCATCTGCTCACTGCTGAGGGGGAAGGAGCGAGCCAGCCCTTGAAATTGGGGTGCTGTCCCTGGGAGAAGGGGGATGGCTGCTGAGTGGGCAGACAGAGCCTCCATGAGTAAGGGCGGCTTCTCCCAAGAGGAGCCCAGTGCCTTGGTGCTGTGGGGCCAACAGAAGTGTGCCAGACCAAGCCACAGTTGGGGGTGCAGAGCCTTCTCTAGCAGAGGGAACAGCCCAGGCACAGAAGTGGGAACTAATTATTTGGCATAACTGGAGGCTATGTGTGTGTGGGAGATGGTGTGAGATGTGGCAGGGGAGGCATAGGTGAGGGCTGAGGCAGGAGTGTGCACTTGCCCCCGCAGGTGTCCCAAGGATGAAGCCTGATGGTTGAGGCTGGACCCCGCCCTGCCCTCCTCTCTGGGTGACTCAGTTTACCTGATTCTCAGCTATGCCTTCACATAGACATGAGGCACAGTTAGACCTCACAGAGCAAGAACTCAGAAGCACGCAGCACCTTGTGGGTGACTCTAAAGAGTCAGAGGAACCCACTCCAGTCTGCTTCAGAAGCTCCCCTGCTGTGGAGTAGAGGGAGGCAGCATAAGACTGGGGTAAAAAGTCCTGAAGAGGTCAGGAAAACCTGCTGTGGATGGGTGGAGAAGCAGGGCTGATGGGCGAGAAAATTCCATGGCACTTGGCAAAGGATCGGATGTGGGGAGAGAGAAGAATCCAGGATAAAAATAAGCAGGAAGACAAAAATCTACCCTTGACCTTGGATCCTTTAATTTCTTTTACTTTTGAACAAACAAATTTTCTTTAAAAAATATTCAGCCAATTTCCCTAGGTCCCCCCCAAAAAAATTCCTCAAAAAAAAAAAAAATCCCTAGACCATTTGATTCTCAGTTTAGAAACCATTCTGTGTGTGTGTGTGTGTGTGTGTGTGTGTGTTAGCATAAACTTATTATTCTCTCTACCTTAACCCTTCCCCTAGCCCAGCTACTCTTGTCTACCACACCCTATAAACCCACCCCATTTTTCTGGGCCACTAGTGTTCTGTACAATGGGAACTTAGTCTTATTTGGATTGATTTATAATCTACTTTATTCACCATGACTCAAATCTCAGGAAGGTTTTCAAGACTTAATCTCCACTAAGTCCTCATCAAAAATGAAGGGAGAAGAAGAAGAGGAGGAGGAGGAAAAGGAGGACAAGGACAAGGATGAGGGGGAGGAAGAGGATAAAGAGGATGAAGAAGAAGGAGGAGGAAGAGGAGAAGGACGAGGAGGAGGAGAGGAGGAGGAAGAGAAGAGGAGGAGGAGGAGAAGAGGAGGAACAGTAACAGCTATCATGAATTCAAAAGAAAATATTTTAACAAGCAAAGCTACTCAGTCACTTAACAAGATATTTCACAAGAGCTATTTGATGTCTAAGTGTAAATAATAATGATGTTGAGACTTTGTACAAAATTTTGTCCTTTTAAAGCCATTTTGTCATCATAAATTCATTAATTTGTAAATGAATCAGAGACATGGGTAATATTTCACTTGAATCACATGATTTTAAATAAGAGGAAAACTGCTGTAGGGAAAACAAACAGTAAAAAAAAAAAAAGAAAAAGGGCTTTTTACATTTTTCTATTGTTATTTTTGGTTGTGTTTGAGCCTAGGACTTGATAACTGGAGGAAATGAGGTTGGACCCAAATCAGACCATGGAGCTCATCAGCTTAATGAGAACATTAAATCTCAGACTTCCCTGACCACACCTGCACCTCCCTGCATGGAAACACAAGAGAGAAGGAAGGTATAAACAGGTGTCCCTACCTGTCCATGTACCCAATAAAGTCTCAGTGAGAATTTTCCCTGGGGAACCAGCCGGTAGGTACAACAAACCAAATTCATCTTGGACACTGATGCGGATGTTTCAAAAGAGACTCTGAGGCCTGTGGCACCGCTCCCTGCTGGCAGCAAGGGGCAATTTCCCAGACATCCGAAGCCTGCTTGTTGATATTAATAGTAGCAACAATGATAATTGAAGCCTATTGAACTGTTACTGTGTACCAGGCGCTGTCCCCAGAGCTGGACCCAGCTTAACTCGTTGAATCACATAATGATCCCATATACTATTGCCCTCCCTTCTATATAGTTCAGGAAAGGGAGGTCAGAGATGGTCAAGTAAGAAGTCCAAGGTCACTGATAGTTTAACTCCAGACAGCTGGACAACAGCATGGATACTTCTGCCCACTAAGCCAGACTGCCACTCCAGGCTTGGCAGCATCTAGAGCGTTTCCCTCTTTCTCCTTGTCACCCAGTATGCTATTCCTTAGGTACTGCCTGAAGGGAGAAAGATCATTTGCTGTCATTCAGCGTGACATGCTTGAAAAGGATGGC
>NDGM011201079.1:0-11662 GCA_002564305.1 Octomys mimax | reverse complement strand
TGCTTCCCGGAAACTGGTGCTTCCCCGGTCCCCAGCACCTCAGGCCAGGTGTACAGCCCCTCTAGAACCCTACAATGTGCGAGTCAAGGTTGAATTTCCTCTTACTCCAGAGATTTTCCAAATTTACACTTATACGTATGTATGAGTATGCGCACGTTTACTGCCATCAAATTGTTGTTCGCTAAGAATCTTGCGCAACAGAAGCACGAGAATGGTGTGCTCAGTTACAGCCTTTTCTCCTTCCAGAGCGTGGCGTTTGTGGGCTGCTCACAACATCTTGTGATTTAATAAGACTCTAGAACATCTGCGCTCTCAACTTCCTTGACACTTTATGCTGGTTTAGCTAGGAATCTTATCTTGAAATACCGTCAGGTAGGGCCCGAGCACATGGCTCAGTGGCTGAAGCACCTGCCTGGCAAGCTCAAGGTCCTGAGTTTGATTCCTGGGAGCAAAAAAGAAACAAAAATATTGTATGTTGGTCTTCATTTGAAGTTTCACTGAAGTAACGGAAGACTGCTCTGCTCCTATGGAAGTTTTTATATATTTCATTGTGACCTTATAGCTACTATTTGTTGGCTTGAAGTTTTACAGTATGATAATTATCCATGCAATTTATTTTGTTTTTTAATTTAATTTAATTTTATGTTTTCTGTGTTTTAGGGAAGGATCTACAGGGTGTTCTGGGTCTCATTATGTAGATCAGACCCGTAATCACTGTTCTGTTTACAGCCTCCCGAGTGCTGGGATTACGGGCACACGCACCACCACGCCCAGCCTCAGTGCGCCCCTGGGGTGGGGTGACATGGCAGACCCGGGGATTGAACCCCCGGCCCCTGTGTCTGCCTAAGCAGGCGCTTTAATCCACTGAGCTATTTGGCCGGCCCTTTTGCAATTCATTTTGTGAACTGAGCAAAATATGAATTGTAAAAATTAGTAACCAACTCTGTTCTCATCTTTTGTCTTGTAATTATAAATATTTTCTTAAGAAAGAAATTTCACTGTAATGTTTAACTGGATGCTATCAGGAGTCAGTAGATAACAGCACCTTGTTGGAAGAATACCACAGAAGGATCTGGAAAGCTCAGAAATAACTTACATCTGCTTTCAGGTACTTCTTTATAAAAATACAACATGCTACAGGAATAAAAATTATATATATATGTACATATAATATATATTAAACATATTATAAATTATATTATAATATAGTAATATATATATGTATTTGCAAGTGGAAATAATTTGCAAAACTGGTAGTACCCTATCACCAATGAGCTAAATTCCCTGAGAAATGCAGATTTATTATGATTTCAATAACTACTCTCCTATAAGAGTGCTGAAGTTGCCTTCGTTAATACTTTAATACCAAATTACTTTGCCCAGCTGCTTTCTCTAGATTAAAACCTTCCTAAATAATTCTTTCATTACACATTAATTTTGGGGGGGTGTCACATTCCACAACCATTAGCCAAACTAATTATCTCCACGGTACATAAGCAATATCTCAAAAGTATTTTTCTTTATTTGTTTTTGTATTTGTTAGTTAAATTCATCTGTTTTATTTTGTTTGCTCATTAATCAAATATGTAGATAGGTCTTGCCTCATACTAAATGCTGCTCTGAGCACTTAAAGAGCTATGCTTATTGCTTCTTCCCACTTCATTTTATCCAAAAATAGTCTATCAGTTATGATACGAAGTTGTCATATTCATAAAATGATTATATCATGACACTTAACAATTTAGTCTTGCAATGGATTTTATTTAATTCAACTCACAATTAGTCTAGAATTAAGTTTCAATTTAGTTCTTTGTAAAAGTGACAATTATTGTTATTTTCTTATTGAAAAATTAACATTCATTTTTAAAAGCATATAACAATGTAAATAAGCATACAGAGGAAAAATTAGCCATAATGCCATCCACTACCCTGTTTAGTTTTTCTCTTTCTGGCTTCTAACCACACATGTAATCCTGAAAATGGATAGTATTGAAGTAAAGCAAATTTGCTGCTCATAATTTGCTTCTACACGAATCTAGATTTTACTTGTATTTTCTTTCTTTTTTAAAAAATTAATTTATTGAGAAACAAATAGCAATGAGACAGTTTCAAAACAGGTGAGTAGAACAGTTACAATAATTAATACATTGCATATTGTTGTCTTCATAGTGGTTATGCATAGTACAAGATGCAGACATGATATCCTGTCCAAACACTATTAGTACAAATCCTCCTTCTCACGGAATTAAAAGAAAGTAGCTGTATATCTATCCTATTTTGTATATACGGTTATTTTTTATGCTGCAAAACACAGTAGAATTGCTAGAACCAAGATTCAAACTCTCATTTAAAGTACCTGAAGTATCCTCAATAAGTGTTCTGGAACATTCTATATATTGGGTTTCTTTTAACAGAAATAAAGAAATGAAGTCAAGATACCATCTTCTGAGCCCGTGAGTCCTGTCTAGGATTTAAGAGTGTCTGTCCTCCTTATGTGTCGATTGGTTTTGCTACGTCAGCCTTCACATGCACGATTTCTATTGAGGTCACTCAGCAAAGCTTTCTCTATCTGTGTGAGAAGGCAGTGTTGCGCAACATGACAGCCTCTGAATTTCACCTACCTTCCTGCAGCTCCTTGAAATGATCCCAACACTTCTGCAGAACATGCAGTCTCTGAATGCTTAGAAAGGCGCTTGACTGACCTAGCCTCTGCCCGTTGCTTCTCTCTCTCTCTCTCTCTCTCTCCCGCCCCCCTTCTGTGCTGTACCAGGAATCAAACTTGAGACCTTGGGCTTGCCAGGCAGGCACTTGTGCTGCTGAACTACTTCTGTGGCCCCTACTTATTTTTCTTAACTAGCAATTCCCTCACCACCACATCCCTTCCAAGAGCCCTTGGTGTGTGCCTGCCCATGTGCAAGAGAAGCTATAACTGAATGGCAGAAGCTCAGCAGAAACCCCAAGGAAATGGAAAATTAGATATGGACTAGGTATGCTTTAATGGGTGCCAAGGGCATATGATAAGTTTGTTTCTCTGTGATCTTACAGGAAAGTAAACAAATAATAACACAAGAGACAGAAAGCAATGTCAAGGGAGTCAGGAATACCCACTGCAGTGTGATTGTTCTTTGTGCTTCTAAAGCCTTTGAGGAATGCCAACATTTAGGGACTGTAAAGGAGAAATACACCTAAAAGTGAATCTTAGAGTTCGTAAGGGTGATTTCCATTGTTTTTGTTGCCAGTTTTTAAAATAAGATCATATTCCCAAGTTATGATATAAGCTGAAAGCAAAATGAGTACTACTCCATACACCTCAGTGAAACTGAAAGGTCCCAGGAAGAGGTCTGAAGCCAGCACAAGCCCTACTATATTTCAATGTATGCACTGCTAAAGTAGTTATAGGGAGAAAATCTGAATCAATTTTAGGATTGATCATGCTATTTTTTTCATAAAATATATCTGAGATAAAGACAGCTATGCCATCTTCCTAAATGAACTGGTTCCACAGGAAACCTTACGTACCACTCTCATAACACTTCCTTGCCCTGAAAAACCTGTCTCTCCTCCCTGCTCCTGTATCCCATGGGCCACTTGAAAGCCCAGTACAGAAATCACTCATCTCTGGCATTCTCCTGGTATGAAAAGCCGACCTTCCTGGGTGTATCTTCATGTATCAGCCTTCCTGTACTCTGGGACTTCACTGGTGGAAAATTATTTGGTCCTCAGAATGCTGCTTTGTGCTGTTTTCACGCAGCTGCACATATTTTTTATATTCCTTCAAGAACACCATAAGAGCATGAAGTATAATAAATACTTGTTTAATGAATAAATGAACTTAAGTTGCTGGTGACTGTAGAAATCTTAAGGCTCTCTGAGAACATAAAATGCATTATGAATGTTATTTGTGTAATGCTTTATTTTATTTCTTTCTTTATAAGACAATATATTTATTTCTGTTCTGGAGAAGAGGTTTTTTTCTTTACTATGGGACCCAAACCAAAGATAGTCTAGATTTTCCCCCCTTTTTTCTGTCCTTTTACAATCCATTTCTGTTTTTACAAGGATATGTGCTTATGCAAGAGTGTCTCTGGGCTGCGTGTTTGCATAAGACTATTTCTATTACCCTCACCATCATCGCAGAATCATCCTTGTCGCCTGCCAGTGGATCACCTGGGATCAGTTACCCAAATTATGAGGGAGAAAAACAACGCCTTTGGCCTTTTATCCACCAGAGAGAATCCTCATTCTAATAACTACAGACAAAACCCACTTAGATTATCAAATGCGGAGCACAATAAATAGGGTCACACTCCAGTTCTGCCAAAAAATAAAAAATAAAAATAAATCAATCAATGGGGTCATGGCCTAAGGGGAGGACTCTGCACAGCACTAGCAAGTGTTCAGTCCTGGCCAGGAGAGCCTGAAGGCGTGGCTCCCCTCTCTAGAAAGAGCAGCGACAGCAGCCCCAGGCCACGCGATTCCAGCGTCCCCACTCGATGCTGCGAGTGCTCTCGTGGTTTACTGTCCTTAGTCGTGACTCTAAGCAAATGCGGAGCCTTGCTGCACCTCAGTGTCCTCAGCCCGAATTGGGCACGTGCGCGGGCACGGATTCCTCGGCCGTCGCAAGGACGGCGTGAGCAGGTGGCCAGGAGGCGGGCAGGGTGCCGTCAGCGCAGGACAAGGGATAGCTGCAACCACGGCCACTGTCACAGGCACTGTCACGGCCCCGGCCCCAGCGTCCTCAGCAATACTATTAGCAGAGTGCCGAGAATGGCCCAAGCCACATTAACAGGCTGCTCCAGGTACACGAAGACATTTGATGCGACAGGAGTCTCTATCTGGAAATAAGAAAGCAAAGGAATACGGCAGTACCCAAGCAGGGCTGGCAGCGGGGCTCACGTCAAGCAGATTTCCTTTGTTTCTCAAGAATAACTAATGTTTATTCTCAGAAGTGTGTCACGTTAAGTAAATTGTATATTATTTACTCCTTAAGGTCAGCCAGATAAGCTGAAGATAAAATATAAGTACCTTAAATATCTATGGTAGTAGGTATGTACTCTGAGAAAAATCATAAAATCAGTACCCACCTTGACTTTAGAATATTCACAATCCTTGTGTCTTTAATATTATTTTAGTGTGCTTTTCAAAAAATATTTTATGGTATGTGCATTAAAACTTTTATGTTGTCTTAAAGGAAATGCTGCTTTTCTAAAATAAATTTTATCTTATTTTTATTTATTTATTTTGATAAAGCATCTCGCTTACAGTTCTGCCTTGTAGTGATCCTTCTGTCTCAGCCTCTCCAGCGATGGGATTATAGGTGTGCACGACCACACTGGTTTCGGGGCTGGCATGGCCTGCCCAGGGTTCCAAAGCTAGCAAGGCATACAGCACTGGGGAATGAACTTGGGACCTTGTACTGTCTAGGTATGCACTTAGCCCACTGGGCTATCTCCTCAGCCTTCTTTGACAAAATTATTCATGCCCCTGGGGCTTCACTCTCCTGAATATCAGCACTTCATAGGAACTTCAGGAGCTAGCAGGGCATGCATTCAGAGGAAATAAAATTTGATAAGCATGAATTTTCCACTATCGGAAAAAATTAAGCAACTCATTGACGTTGAGATTCTGGTACTGGATGTGCAGTCACGTCACTGCCACGAGAAGGCCAATGTGTGGAGCCTCGGAGTAGTGACATTTACATTGAGCTACCTGAGCTGCCCGTAGCAATCTGTGCTTTAGTTTTCTCTCGGTGAAGAGCAAAAGGCTGTAAAACAGTAATAACCCTAATGCTCAGTTCTAGAAGCCTTCATTGATATACTCGTGCAGAAAAAGCATAGTTATCACTCCAGGGCTCATTTTCTTGGAGATCCTAATCTAAGTGCACACATAGTTGTGTTGGTCCCATGGCCATGGTGAAAGAAAAGAAGAAAACATTTTGTTGAGACTGCAGCACAGGACTAGCCTGAGGACAAGAGTCTTCTTTCTCAACTATGACTTGAATTACTCAAGCAAAGCTATTTACTGATAGTACTCAATGTTTGCTTCCAAAAATGCAAACTCAAGTCACATTTTACATTGAGGTAAGGGCTCAGGCTGCAAAGAACGAATATGTACAGCATGCTGGAAGATAGTATTATAAAACTTCTAACACATATCACAGGCAAGGTTGATAAATATAAGGCAGACTGGATGATGCTACTGGAATAACTAAGAGGCTAAGGCCCAATTTCAGGAAATCTGGACCACAAATATGAAGAGAAAAAGAACTAGTCTATCTTCTGGGTGAATTTCCAGTGCCCAAGTTGACCATATGGAATTTCCAGGACACCACCCCAAGTTCTTCTCCAGGGACCAAAAGGATCAGTGGGGGTGGGATGCGTGTATGTGCTTATTTCCCAACTTTTTCTCTGGAACTTTCATAAACATTTTTGGTGAAGGAAAGCACATATTTTTAAATTCTACAGAATTAGATCATGCCAAGTTCTCTTGTACTACTCAAAACTTCTTAATCAAGATCAGACTTTGTACAGTAAGTAGCTGTCAGATCAAGATTTTTAAATTTCACTGTTGAACTTTCCAAATGCAATTTAATAATCAAAATAGATTTCATTAAAGTTTTTACAAAATTGGTTTGACATTGAGATCAATTTAAGACAAGATCCCTTCTGATTCCTAACCGGTCTTTTGTGTTCTCCAAGGACTATATCTGACCATCTGGACCATTTCTAACATGCAGTGACTCAAATGAGGTAGGGCAAAGTTTTGAAAACCAGGAAGAATGCTTTATGAGAGGTTGGGGATAGAGGAGAGAGAAGACAAGAAGCCAAAGAGGAAAGTCAGTATTGATCACGCTTGTGGGAGTATGTCGCAAACTCTACCAGCACACGAAGGTCTCCCTTTTTCTGGCTTTTGTCTTCTTCCCTTTCTTTTCTCTTCCGGCTTCCCCTGCTCAGCCCCTCATCTCTAAGGCCACCTTCCATCAGCTTCTCTGATCTGCATAGCGGAAGCTTCCTCTGCGCTCTCCCTTCCTTGGCAGCCCATGCTGCTTAGGTCTTCATTCATTTCTTTACTTACTTATTGCATATTAATTAGGACATTTGTTTATTAATTGCCTGTTTGGTTATTTTCTGAGCTTCTTGCTTCAAATATGAGTTTTTGAAGGCAAGAATGTGTCTATTCTAAGTACTTTCTGTCTCCAGCTCCTGCATGCCTCTGTCCAGTTTTTCCCTCACAACTCAGGTGAATTGAATTCACCTGAAGCATCCTCCTCCACTCAGGGTTCCTAAGAGAGTTCCTGAGAGTTTAGAGCCCTTCTATTCTCTCTTCCTCTTACTAATGATAACCCTGGGTGAAAAGCTTTAACAGCCCTGTGGCTCAGTTTCCTGATCTAAAAACTGGAAGAACAGAGAGGCAGAGAAGTGACAACGGCTGTGAAGATTCAAGTAGACTTCTATGGAGAACATTTGGAAGAACCAGGAACATAGGAAGTGCTAAGTACATATTATACTCTTACTCTGTGCATTTGTGCACTAAATCTAAACATTAGCTTTTATTTTAAAATTTTAGTTGTGTTTGTTTTCTGGTCTTTTTTTCCTGCTGGGTCACACAATATCAGGTATTGTATGTTCGTGTATTCATCAATTCAATATGTAATCAGCTGATTGAACATAATAAAAGAAAAGTAAAAAGAGATAACACAGAAAGACAACCAAATAGGTCAGTTATTGCCAATTAATTAAAAAAAATAGGTTTCATTTGCAGCCTTGTGCCTCTTAAAACACTGGTGAACAAGCTCAGTGCTCAGATTTCTATGATTCTGCCAGTAAATTCACTTATATTTCCACTTATTCTCAAACACTGCCTGCTTTCAAGTGAACAGTGTTACAATCTTGGTGATTTTTCTCTCTTCTGAGGAAGATTTCATCACTATTGGCTGAAAAGCAACTAAAATATTGTCTTGTATTTGATTTTACCTAAATGGTAATTCACAGATCCACTGGATTGTTGCCCAGACAAGTGAAAATAAAATAAAATAAATTAATTTAAGTAATACTCATTTCCATCTTAGAGAAACATAAGTGATTATGCAGGTGAAATAAATACTAGGTAGAAAAAGAGCAAATTATACTTGCGTGTATTTGTTAAATTTAACAAGAGTTGTGTCATTGGCTCTCCCTCTCAATCCTATAGGATTCCAACAAATTCAACTTCTCCAACTGGCAAGTTAATAGTGTTGATGTAATGCTGCTTGTCCCTCGACAGCTGAACTCAGCAACTCCAGTTCCACTTTTCCTTTCCAAGCGTAGCTAAAGAAACATTCCTTGGGCACATGTAATATGCTTGTTACATTTTAAGAAATTTGGCTCACATTTTCCTCTATAACACTGTTGCTTGAGCCGTTATTTCTACAGATTCTACTTGTTTGGGTTCAGGTATAATTTTTAGTAAAAAAAAAAAACCTTAAAATACCTCAGAAGAGCACAAAGGAGGTGCATGGATCTGATGTTCAAGCAAATGAGATTTTTCGTCACATATGCACACAGACTTTACCGCTCCAGTTTTATTCTATTCTGCCCACTTTCAGAAGTGGAGGGTGACTATTGCTGCTGCTGCTCCCTTGAGTTCCCTCCTCCTGCCCTTCCTTCTTGTGCTGCACTTCTTCCCCTTCTGTTCCTCTTCCATCTCCTCTTTCTCCACCTCCTCCTCCTTCTTTTCCTTATTAATGCTCTTCAAATTATTGAAACATCATTTCTCACTGACACAAAGGACAATGCTACTCCAAGACTACTTTTGTGAAATGAACTATAGCACGCCTTGCTCCGAGCTGATGACGTATGATGATCGTGCCAACTAGGTCAAAGCTAGCCCATTAGTTTTTATATACCAAAATAATATACAATATGAATGCATCACATTTCTTCATCTATTCCTCTGATGGACAATAAGATTGTTTTCAGTTTTATTTTCTATTCACATAATACGAATCAGTGTTATTTTGAAAATTGTTGTCTTTTGTATGGGTGTTTACATATGGAGATCACACTTCCATGGAGTAAACTTTGAAATATGACAGCCATGAGTCAAACATTTAGCAATATTTTTATAGTTCTACACATAGATCTGTATTTATTAATATTTCTTTTATAAAGGTAGAAGAAATAGTGCCACAGTATAATACCTTAATGACTCTATCAGTGTAGATTGTTCTGATGCAAAATTGTTCTTAATATTCAAGAGCAGCAAGCAATGCCTTTTTTACTTAAAATACCTTCAACTGAGAAATGAAATAGTTCCTAAATCTAAACTTTTTTCTGTTGTTACTATGTTATTTCACAGATAACTTACTGCACTTTTTAGCAGTGCAACTTTTGATTGCTTCTTCTCAAATTTATAACAATGTTGTGTGAGCTTCATCTACAGTACAAATTACCGTAATTGCACAGTTAGCTGTATCTGGTAATATCAAAGCATTTCCAATATATTTGGTAGAACAAAACACTGCTAGCCACATTTCAATTTAGACTGCTTTCATTTGATCCTAAATTTTTATAAGAACCCAAATCTATCAACTTCTTTGATTACTTCCAAATATAAATTCAGTTGCTGTGTTGAGCCAGCAAGGCTCTTCTTGAATTGATGTTACAATAAGTCTGTTTTATGATGTACAAGTGCTTTTTTATTTTTTAATTCTAAACCAATGGCTGATTGGTTAGTCTCTCAAGCAAAGTTGCTTCACTGGTACAAGCACAAAATGTGCCTCGTTGATCTGATAACATTTTAATAAGAGCAAAACAAAGGGAAACATGGGGAACTAGAGAAGACCTTTCCTTTTTTATTCACTGACTATTAGTTATTTTATAATCCTTCAACAATCTATGACGTGTTTATAGATTAAAATTCAATGCTCAGAGACAGTAACTTGTTCAAGTTACCACAGAAAATAAGTAGGAAAGCCCATATGGTGCCTCAGTTTTGTCTAATTTTGAGGTCTATAGTCTAAGTACCAGCACAATGGATTCTCTGCTTGACTCATTGACCATAACCCGTTTTCTCCAAACATTCTTGGATTAAGCAGTACACAATCTGAATCAGTAACCAGTCATGAGCCGGCACAAAGCCAAAGCTCCTTTGGCTCTGGTACTTCTACACCACTGGAATAAACCTGGCTGGCTCTTGGGGAAGAGGGTGTGATTTCAGGTCTGCTCAGTGGCTCCTTTCTGCAGTTGACGTTTTCCTAGAAACGTCAGTGGCCAGTGGCAAGATGATTTTGCATATAACGTTTTTCAACCTCAGACTTCATCTTGCTGCTATGGAAGATCTATATACATAATGCATTAGTGCTACTGAATAAAACCTTAACATTACAGAGCTTGATGGACGGACAAACACTTCCCTTCTCTTTTGTTTCTTCAACTCTGTGGTTAATTTGGAAAGCTAACATCACTTTTCTTTGAGTTTTCCAAAAGGCATACTGGAAAGTACCTTACTTAATGAACTACTTATGAAAAGCAGAGAACTAGTAAAACTTCATTCTTCATTGTATTAAATTAATAGTGCTCTTGAATGAGCACTGATTATTCTAGAAATTTTTCATCAATAGGCAAGACTCCTATCATCTTCCGAAGTAACATATTTTCTTCTGTGCTGTCATGAAATACATATTCTTTTGTGGTTTAATGTGAAAAACTGTAGAGGGTTTTATGGTTTTTTTTTTTTTCCTCTCTCTGAATTTGATGGTGAACTATAACATCAGAATATATGTAAATTTTAAATTGGCTAATAGGATTTTTTTTAGCATTAGGTATTTTTAAAGGATTACAAAACGTGAAAATAGCTTTAATATTACTTTAATACAGGAAGAGGCCTCACTTGGAGAAGTTTCTGGAGTTTATGGGTGGGCTTGGGGGAGGTGCTTTGGAAATGGCCAGAGAATCTTTTTGCCTATTGTCCTGCCATTCAAGGCTCTGGGGAGGACATAAAGCACCAGGCAGAGTTGGGAGCTGCTGCACCTCGGGGGTAAGGCAAAGCCACTGCCAGCTGGCTCCTCCACCGACGCGGCACCCGGCAGCCCCGACCTGGCGAGATAAGTTCTGAGGCCGCGGAGCCCAAACACGGGAAGCTGGTCCCGCACCGCAGAGCTCAGGGTGCCTGTGGCCGGTAGGCTGGGAAGCTCGGAAGCCCGCAGCGCCAGGGGCCGGGAAGGAGGGGGGAGCTGAAACCGAAGCTGTGCAGCCCGCGGCTCCTCTGCATGCCAGGGCGCCCACAGCGCACCTCCCTTTGAAGGCAGTTGAAGCCCAGAGAAAGGCGCAGCACACCTGCGCGCACGCACGCAGAGAGCCCAGCGCGCCACGCACCCTGAATTCCCAAGTCGGGGTGCCAGCAGCCTCCTGTGCAGTGGCGCTCTGTCTGGGGTACTTTCTGCTTGGCAGAGCTCTCCCCACATTCCCGCTTTCCGTGTTCCAAGTTTCCAAACCCTGGCTGGCTGCGCTCAGGGTGCCGAGCTTCCCGGGCACCTGGGACCCGATGGTGCCGCGGACGCTCCCCAAGGACGTACAGCCCCTCAAGCCTCCAGAGCTCTGCGGAAGACAAAGGGGTCCGACCGAGCCCCGTGGCTGCTCGCCAGTGCCCAGGGACAGCACCCGGCCCGCGCCCTCCCGCCCCC
>NDGM011201072.1:0-18147 GCA_002564305.1 Octomys mimax | reverse complement strand
CCTAGGGATTTGATTTGAAACTGTCTAATTGCTATTTGTTTATCAATAAAATTATGAAAAAATGTATGTACAATAAGAATCATATGCAAGGGATATATTACCACTTGAAATGCTACATCATCTCTTGAAACATTGAACACACCAAAGACTGGTTTTATGGATACTTCACCTCAAGAACACAAGATAATTTACTTCACACTTCTCTTAAGCTGTTTCTTGGCTCAAGCAAGCTGAGCAAGATTATGTTAAGAATGCTCTGTGGAGACTTTTGGAATTTTGCGCACAACTGTTATCTTTAAGATCAGTGCAGAACAATGTATCTAGGCAAGTCATGTTTCTGTGCAGTGGTGTAACAAAAATTAGGTTGTATTATTCTTTAAATGCCTCATTATTCATTGTTACTTAAGCTTCTGTATCATTCATCATAAATAACCTGGGATTTTCCAGAAAAAAAATAAAAAAAGAATGGATGCCGATAGCACTGTAATTGGTGGTGGGTGGAGAGAAAGCCAGCTGGAGAAATAACAAGATCTTCATTTCCCAGCCATATCCCAAGGACTTGGGAACATCTGATTAATGGAACAAACCATAGTACTAGACTACTTTTTGAAGAACTATAACAAGAAGAAGGGCCAGAGGGATAATTTAAGAGCACAGGATTAAGGGAATGTGTTTCCAAACAAGAGGTAAAGCTTTTGCAACCTATGATTTTGACTTCCATTGTTGAGACAAATGTGCCATAGAAAAAAGTAAATTACCCACTTACAACCTCACAGCACACCACCTCCAAAAAGCAATGTAACTCCTCTCTTTAAAATAAATGACAAAGACTGGGAGGGCTGGTTCGTGCTTGTAATCCCAGTGCTTGGGAGGCTGAAAACAGGAGTATCACTATGAGTCTGGTATGTGTAGTGAGACCCTGTATAAATAAATAAATAAATATTGCCCTATAGAGAGCAGAAAAAAGTAGCTATGGGCAATTATCTACAGAAATAGATTATTGGTAGCATCTATGAGGTGTGATAAAAATATAATGAATTTAAATGAAATATTGTTAGAGAGAGAGAGAGAGAGAGAGAGAGGGAGAGAGAGAGAGAGAGAGACTCTCCCCTGTCATTTAAAACACATACCTCATGTTTCTGGCCACTTTTCTGCAGCAGCTGTGGAGTCCTCTTTCCTGGAGGTGTTTATTTATGCTGTCCTTGTTACTTCAATATCCTGAATTGGTTTAAAATGTTTGCCTTTCATAGTCATTTTAATTTTGGGAAAATCCAGAAGGTGTATGGTGCCAGGTCTGGTGAATAAGGTTGATAAGGACGCAGAAATCGTCCTAAACATGTTGAGTCAATTCAGGACACCCAGGCATCCTCACAAAGACATTCCCCCACAGAGGACTTTCAGAGCGGCTTCAGAAGGTAGCAATCATGATGGAATGAGAGTGTGAAAATAACAGGGAGATTTTGCAGGGGGTGTGGGTGGCGAATGGCAATGTACCTCCTTTGTACCAATTACTTTTAATTTTACAGCTCACCATATTTTGTGATTATGCTTCATATACTGCTCAAGGCAAATGAAGCCATGTAAGTTCAAAACTATGAAACAGAAATAAAAACAAGAAGGAGTTGCTGGATATTAAGAAATATAATGGATAAGATATTCAAAAGAGGAACTGCAAGATGTAGAGTATTCTAAAATTGATCAGAACAGACTCCTCTAGCCAGGGAGAGAGAGGGGTCTACAGGAACCACTAGTGCTAGAAGGTGGTGCAGCAGTGATTCTGAAATCCTGGCAGAAAGGTGACTCTGGGCTTCTGCAATCAGGTGTGTGCTCCTGTAAATGCAGTAGAACAAAAAACACCTATGAACTTTTCTTTAAAATCTTATGGAAAGATAAAAAATAATCATTCCAGACAAGCATTAAAGAAGAAAATTCAACAATGGTGGGATATACTACAGTGAATATTTTTAAAATCTTGATTTTTTAAAGATATGAAATAAATTTAAAATTGAATAAAATCTGGGTAAATCATAAAGGGAGAATGGCATTTTGAAACATTGGCAATGCATGCTTAATCTTACAGCCAAAAATGTCAATCTATTTTTAGGATATAGATAAAAATATCATATCTCTTTTTTTAAATAAGGATATGAAAATCCTTAATTACAAAACTTAGTGAAAGTGCTCACTTTGGCAGCACATACACAGAACTGAGAGAAAGACAAAATATCCCAAAGACTCTTACCTCAATTATCTTTATCTTCTTTTTGCATAAAATACAAAATACATGTTTCTTTCATTTTGTTTCTTTTTGATTTTACCTTTCTTTTCTTCTTCTTCTCCTCCTCCTCCTCCTCCTCCTCCTCCTCCTCCTCCTCGTCCTCCTCCTCCTCTTCCTCCTCTTCCTCCTTCTCCTCCTCCTCCTCCTCCTCCTCCTCCTTCTTCTTTTGTATTTAGGACAGGTTCTACAGGATGTACAGTTTCTCACTGTGTATATTGTAGTTGTAGTGATCCTTCTGTTTGCAGCCTCCCAAGTGCTGGGATTACAGGTGTGCACCACCACACCCAGTCTCAGTCACCACCTCAGCAAGCCCCAGGGGCTAGGCTGGCGTGGCAGGGTGGGGGATCAAACTCCCAGCCACTGCATCTGCCTAAGCAGGTGCTTTTATCTGCTGTGCTATTTGGCCAGTCCTTGTTTTTACCTTTCTTAACTTAAGAGTTTCTATGAAAACTAAAATATCCTGAAAACCAATATTTAAATCAATTTTACTTATGATATAATTTTACCTGTCTCATTATATTACAATAAATTTAAAATTCCCAAATTTAAAACAGTTTAATGTGAAGAATCTCACTTGGGTAAAATAATTTGATTTAATTCATCTGTCATTCCCTTTATGCCTATTCACCTTTCTGTGGTTAGTAAATAATCTTTATAATGTCAGTCCACAAGAAATAGTAATATTTATATTTTGTGTACTGTTATATTTTAGTGATTATTTTCTCTTGCAAACCTTTTATTATTAATATATAGAAAACTTACCTTATTGTTTCAAAAAGTAACATGAAGAATATATATATATATATATATATATATATATATATATTTATATTTATATATGTATATGTATGGATGACACATGTATGACACCACATCAGGCTTACTGATTGAAAGGTGTAGACAAATAGATCACACTTTATTATCTTCTGTGACCTTGTGTCTAGCAGAGATATTGGTAACACCATCAATAAAGGCTTGAATGAGTGTAGCGGTGGATACACTGAGTCAACTTGGCTGGATCCCTTCAACGCTTCCACACTCCGGGCTGTGGCGGTCCCGCCCCATGGGGTGGGGAGGGCCTGCCCCTTGAGGAAGGATCCAGCATTTCACTTCCTCCGAGGAACTTCAGTTTTAGTGAAAGTCAGCTTGGACTTCATCTCCTGGCTTCCAGTGCAGACTCTTGGGCCGCCAGCTTGGATCCTTCAGCTTCCTGTCGCAGACTCCTCAGCTTCCATCACAGATTCTTCAGCCTTCCATTGCAGACCTAATGGGTGACTGAGAGAGACTTGCGCAGAATCACTGCAGTGAGCTTCGGAAACCTTCAGCACGCTTCCTCATTGACTCTGTGACTCGTACATCTTGTGCTATATCTGTTCTTTGTATTTTATCTGTTCCTCTAGTAAAAAGTTGACTAATGCAATGAGTGATTGATATAGTTTGCTCCTTCCTCTTAGTCCAGGATTCTGACACTACTTTAACTGGGATGGCGTCATGATCTTTGATATGGGAATATTTACTAATCTTAGTATTTATCCCAGGAGATCTATATAAAGACATTTATCTATTTACATCCCCTTTAAATGTTATGGAGAAAGAACATAAAAACTGTGGCCCAGGTGACATTTCCAATCCCCTATCTCACAGGATGGGTTTTGTGCTGTCCACACCACATGATTGCTTCTCTCCTGTGAGTTGTGGACCTCAGAACACAGGTGGGCAAAGTGTGGTCACATTTTGCCCTGATTAGGTCAACTGAACTCATCGAGAATTTTGCAGTGATGGTCTGCACTTCTGCTCCACTGATGGAGTGCATTGTGTCTGTGATTCAGTGTGAATCCTCACTTTGCTGATGGGACCACTTGCTGTTGAATGCTCACAATCTGCATTCTCCTAGCCTGCTTAGCTACAACTTGCATTGGACAGCATCCTCGCCCTAAACATCCCTGATGTCTTTTCAGGACCCTCTTTGAAAGTCGATTTTTTGAGTTTTTATATGAAATAGATCCCATTTTATCATCTTCTCTGACTTTGTGTGTAGTGGTAAAGTTGGTGACATCATCTCATCATAAAAACACTGAAGCGGTGACTGACATAATTTATCCTTTTGTCTTCTTTCTCTAGTCTTTAGCAGGGACAGTGATAAATTTTTTAAAGAACAAATTTGTAGTACTTTAGAATTTTCTTGTGTATGAAATTTGTTACATGTTCTTTGTTTTCTTCTTACCTCCTCACAGAAACTTTTAAAAAAATCTTAAATCTCTGTCAGAGAAACAGGCCTGGGGCCAGATTTGGCACTTGGTTTATAGTTTGTCAACTGCTGGTCTTTAACCCTGACACTATACAGAAGACATTTATCATCCTAGCTATTGGGACATTTGCCTCCTCAGCAGTTATCAATTCAGTCCACTGAGTACATTAATTATCACTGTTGATTGTAATCACAGGCTTAATCCTGGCTACAACAACCTCTCATCATTCCTTTAACTCAGAAACAATCCTCACAGCTTTTACCTTTGTTCACTACGCCATCTGCACATTTGGCCACCTCAGAATGTCTGTGTAACTCATGCAGTTCAAACTAAGCCTCCTGTGCACATGGGATCCCAGTACACTGCTTGAGAGCTTGATGAACAAGAGACCAGAATCCTGTTCTACCTTTTCTTACTGGAAATTGAACCAACAGAGGAATGATTATCCATGATTTTTATGGCTCAAGGGCAAATTCGCACATGACATAATGCAAATATTTTCTTCTTAAATTACTCTTTTCATTTTAGCCATATAAGTAAATAATTCTCAGTGAATTTTCTGTCTGCTTTATAGTTTGTAATGTGGAAATGAATTTTGTCAAAGTCCAAAATATCTGTTAAAATTTTATAGTAGAATGAAACAATATAGTGAGAGGTGTATTCAAGAGTATCTCAGATTTTCTGAAAACATAAAAGACTAAGTACTGAGGTACAGACATTGCATAGTAAGCATTAAAATGTGCTATTTTGGTATATTAGTTCTTGAAGTTAAAGTTACTTGTCACATAGCAGGTGTAAGGTCACTCTGACTTCTGTGGTGTCTATTAGAAAAAGGACATGCTATTTCCATGTGAAACAAGGTCAGTCTGAGCTAGAAAGAAAAGCAGCATCTTGACTTCTAAAGATGAGAAGTTAAGAATTCTATAAAGGCCTAACATAGTTCATGTTTTCAGACTCCACGTGATTACTTGCTTCTTTACAACTACTTATTTTTGGTTCAAGGCCGTATATACAATTAGGTGACTAAGTATTAAATCTACGTATTTCACTGAGTTGTCATTTCTTAATGAGAGCTCCCATGACTTGTATGAACATTTGTAAATAAATTTGTATGCACTTTAGATAGTTGATTTTCTTAGTCCCTTTCTTTTCATTGAAACAAATATCTGACACCACAATCTAAAAGAGATAAATAAGAGTGTCATTTTGGCTCATGGTTTCAGTCCACAGTTGGTTGTGTCCAAAGCAGGAAGTCAGGGGAAGGAAGCTGCCTAGGTCATGGGGCTCAGGAAACAGGAAGTTGAGGAAGGAGCTCGAGAGGCAGATACACCCTCAAAGCCACCTACCTAGTGATGCTCCATTTAGCTCTGAACTCATCTGTGGATGAATTGACTTATATATTTGCAAAAACTTTCTGAAATTATGGTGTTTAATTCCTATTTTAATGATAAGGAAACAGACAAAAAGTTTGGATAACTTTGTCCTCCAGCTAATGGATTGTGTAGCAAATATCTGAATCCAGATCTTTAATTGTACAATTTATTTTGGCAATCAGGTTCTTATGAAGACATTTATTACATACAAGTAGACAGAAGAGTAACTTGAACTGTGTACCTTCAGAAGTCTTAAAGATTGCATGGAAATTCTTTCATTAATGTTTTCAAGCTGTATTCTTAAAAACCAAGCACAACAGAATTCATCGTTTTATTTTTCAAAATAACCTCTCTTAAACCCTGTGTTGGGCATGTATTTCTGAGGATTTCTGCTTTTAGTAATGTGCTGGTTATTATTTTCATGGCATGCCCTGAAGGATTTTCTGTAGACATGGGGTAGCTTCACTTTTGAAAATAAAATGGATTTGTAGTCAGACTGGACTAAGCATCATAGATGTGAGGGCCCAAGGACCACATATTGCCCCTTGCACCACCCTACAGGAATATTATCACACTCTACACTTCAAAACTTTCAACTGAATGGATTTCCACAGGTGCAAACAAAGACATGGGCAAAAAGTTCTAAACTCATCTGCCTATCAGCTATAAATAGATACAGCAGTAGGCAGTGTTATTTTAGATTTCAAGTTACGAGATTTAAAAATTTCATGAAATTTGTTGCCTCTAGGTATTGTTGATTTTGTTATTACCAGTGTAATTATGCTCATATATTTTTCATGAAATTCTTCAATGAATATTGTATAACTCAAGTGTAATATGTTTGGTAATCAAAGGTTATACCTCAAAATTTCATTTTATTCTATAAAATAATCATGCTCTTCGTAACCATTTTTAAAAAATTATACCATTATTGTACCATGAACATGCAATTGATTATACTTATGCTGCCTCTGTCAACCAGCATACATTTTTGGATAAATGTTTCTCATTAATTAAGAAAGAATATGCTATCCTAGACCTATTGGAAGGAAGAAACACTACAATATTTCCCATACCTCATCCTATGAATAACTTTCATCATGGATGATAGGAATGGAAAACGGTACATCTATTTTGGAAGAAAATTTGTTAGTTTATTACAAAAGTAATCAGAATCTTACCATGTTATCCAGTGATCATTATTCAAAGGATTTACTCACAGGAGTTGAAAAAAAGTGCTGTCACAAAACTGAAATTCTAAAATAACCAAGATGGCTATTAAGATAAACAGATCATCAGATAATGATACATTATGATAAGGGAAAGTTATTGAGCTCTGAGAAGTGAGTTATCACATCATGAGAGGACATAAAAGCACATGGAATGTGGGGTTTTTTTTGTGTGTGTATGAGAGAGAGAGAGAGAGACAGAGAGAGGGAGGGAGGGAGAGAGGGAGAGAGCAGGGATCAAGCTCAGACCTTGCACTTGCCAGGCAGGCACTTATGACAGTGAGCTGTATCCACAGCCTGTGAAATGTGTTATTAAGTGCAGAGGCCAATCAGAAAAGATGACATGTATGATTACAACTATATGACATTTCGGAAAAGGAAAACTACAGCCAAGACAAAATTAGTGGTTGTCAGCCCTTGTGGAGTTCAATCAAACTAGCAGCTTTCAAAAAATAGAGTAATGAAAAGACACTTGGTGGTACTGTTATGACAGATTCTTGTCATTAGACACTGTCCAGACACAATGAATGCAATAGCTAAAGTGGTACAATGTACATAGTTTGGATCATGACATTTTCTCAGTGCTGTTTCATAAATTAGAACAGAAGCAACATCGTGGTGTAAGACTTTGACAGGGGAGTGTACTCTCCATGTGTAAGAATAGGAATCATTTGGGAAATCTCCATACCTTTCTCTCAAATTTATTATGAACCAAAACATTCTTTTAAAAATGTAAAGATTTTCTTTACACAGAAAACAAGCAAATGAAGAGAAAGAAACAAGAGGGCAGGGCATTGATGAGCATGGCACAGGTCAGATATCTCCATCATTCCTAAAATAATCAGGGCTGGAGATACAGCTCAGCGGCATAAGCACCAACCTGGCAAGCATAAGGCCCTGCGTTTGATCCCCAGTACCACACACACACACACACACACACACACACACAGGGAATCTTCAGTGCCACACAACCTCCCTGAATTTACAGGGCTGAATAGCCTGTGTTTCACAATCCAGAATGGGAAACAGAACAAAGTACAAAATACAGGTGAAAAGCTAGTGCTTAACTACTGAGATTTGGCTAAGTCTATGGGTTGAAAAGCATGTTTGAAACTCTCTGGGATCAGATCAAGATGTCCTAAGACAGAACAAGAGCACAAAGTGTCATTGAAGAGATGGTGAAGGCTTAAATTTACAAAATATATGCAGAAAAAAGAAACATCACCGTGAACCTCCCATGCCAAAGCACTATTGCAAGCACACTCATTCCATCATCCTTGTCGCTTTCTGCAACAGCTCTGGAGTCCTCTTTCCTGAAGATCTTTAACTGTTTTGGCTGCCTCGATGTCGTGAATGGATTGAAAATATCTTCCTTTCATGGTCATTGTGACTTCAAGGAAGAGCCTGGAGTCACACAGTGCCAGAACTTGTGATTGAGATGGAGGAGAACACACAGTCATACTTTATTTGATAGAAATTGTTGTAAATATCTTGTAACAATTCAGGATGCTAAGGCAGTCACTCAAAACACACAAGAGGTATTCCAGAAGCACTTTAGAAATTGAGAATGATACCCTCACCTATTTAGAGTGAAAGGGACGTCCTGAGGGAAATTAAAGGCAATGTGTCATTTTAGAGTAATATTTAAAATTAAAATGCTCACTGTAGCCTTTGACCATGCTCCTTATGAGCTAACCACACAGAGAACACAAAAATGTAACCTAACAGTGCCCCATCTTACCTTTCAGTTGCTCTTTGTAAGAACTCTTGTGTTCTCTGAAAGAGCCACCCAGACATTGTTCCAATCAGTTATGCTGAATCACTTTGTGTACAGAATACCTATCTCCACGAGGTCCTCATCTCAGAGTGTGCACTCAGTCATTCTTCCTAAATTGTTTTTTGGCCTTAATAAAATACTGAATCAGCGATTCCCTACTGCTCTTTAATGGGCAAATAACTCAGCTTTATGAAGTCTACCTAGTGCTACGCACAGTAGGCAAAAGAGAAAGTAGCCCAATTCAAAAAATTACATTAACCAGGACTTAACTCTGACAGAGTCTTGCACATATCTCGTTATTGCATGATATTCTTTCTGGTGGATGACTTTTCCTTTCCATTTTTTATTTCTAAAGAAAGAACAAATCAGTATGTGGTCAATTCACTTTTCAGCAATTCTTCCCCTTGTGACGGGCTGAAGTGATTTCACATTAAGGGAAAATGAGGTTTTCTGCTCTTTATAAATTGCTAATGAGTTTTTTGAACAATTGGAGCTCTAACCTGATTCATAAAAGAACCTTCTCAGGTTTGTTGTTAATATGTCTATAACAATAAGGCAAAAGAGAGATACCAAGAAAGTTGATACCTCTTGCTGTGAACTATTTTGGTCTCTTCATTTAAGCCTATTAGATTATTTTTTTTTCCTGAGACACTGCTAAGCGACTTGGATGTTGTTTGACAGTGAGCCTCAGATGTCTCTACAGCTAATCTGTCTCCTGCATGAGAAGGAAAACACTGCTGCTGTACTGCAGGAAAGACATTGGAAGAACCAGTTTTTATATTTAGTTCTATTAATCAACAGCTTGGGTAATACTGGCCAATTTATTCCTCTGCTTTTATTAATTTTCCATGTGTCAAATATATGTAAGTGGAATTGTTCCTGAAAAGCTAAAAGGACTCTCAAGTTCTCATTATTAGTATACAATGATGTTGATGAATGAAAAATTGCTCAAAATCCATTCTTTCCTTTGGAGTAGTGATTTCTCCTGGATGATTTCTAGTTTCTTAATTCCCCTTCCCTCAAATAAGCCAATAACTTATTTTATATTTACATGCAAATACAGGAAAACAATGTTGCAAAAAACTTAACTGATGCCTGCTTTAGCTCAACTTGCTTCTCACATCCCTTAGCATAGGCAATGTAAAGAAGCCAGTTGTTATTTTAACACTTATACTTGGAAATCTCCTTAGATATGCATATGCATAAAGTTATTAGGGGCATATTTGTAATATTCTATACAACGGTAGATGGCAAATTCGCTAATTTTCCTACAATGCATAAAGCTCCCCTTTTTTGTGTAGGCCATATAAACGCTCTTCTTAATTTCTCTCTCTCTCTCTCTCTCTCTCCCCCATGCTCACTCACTCACTCGCTCTCGCTCTTGCTCTCTCTCTCTCAGAACCAGGAATTCAGCTGATGTTCAGCTGGTTGAACCTAAGGCTTGTGAAGTGAACAATATTACCAAAACTGCCTCCCTTTTTATTTTTAAAATAAAAATCTTCCTAAGTTGCTGAACTGCCAAGTCTGGGCATTAAATTCTTATCCTCCTACCTCAGCCTTTCTGAGTACTTCTAAACTTGCAGGGATGCATGACTATGCCTGGTTCTACAATTTTTTTAGTCTCATAACAGCATCCTGATATTAAGGCCAGTATGGCAAATTCTGATGATTTTATTTCCACCTGGCTATTCTATTGCTATCAATCTCTCTTTTGAAACTCTTGTTTCATATAACAGACTTTCCCCCAAAGTATAATGGCTTTACATAGTAATGATTTTATCACTTATGATGTTATCATTATGATTCTGAGGCCCAGGAATTCAGGTGATGGGCTCATGTGTGTTTTCACTATGAGGGGCACAAGGGCTGGGAAGCCTGGCTGGAGAACTCCGCCCTCACTCTCATGTGTCCACAACAGAGGTTTGGGTAGATGATGGCTGAGCAGAGCAATGGGACTGGACTAAGCCTGATAAGTGCACCTCTCCTGTTCATTCCCCAGGCTGGCTCTGCACACTGCTGGCTCATCACTGACTCTGTGCAGCCCTGTCTAGAATTCAGACAAGATGTTTTGGATTTCTCAGAACTCAGACACACAAGCTTTGTACATCAAGAAAGTTGATGCTAGGAGTAGCATAGCAACATTTTGAGGTCTTCTCTCATTAAAATAAGTCACATACCAAGCTGAGGTGTAAGAAGAGAGAGTGACAACAGGATATAAATATTGAAGCACCATTCTTGGGTTCTACCAGTGCAACTGACTTTTCCGTTCATGGAGAACAGATTGCCAAAAGTAAAGGGTAATTCTCTGAAAACTAAGAAAATTGATTAAGTCTCCTGGGGCAGAATTTCAAAATAATGGAGAACCATAGAGAGAAAATTGCTGCTTTTGATCAGAAAATGGCAATAGAGGGGCCGGCAAGATAGCTCAGCGGTCCATAGTTCCTGCTCAGGCAAACTTAGGCAGGCACAGGGAACCGTGGTTTGATCTCCTGCACCACATGCTGTGCCAGCCCTGCCCTCAGGGTGGGCTGAGCTGGCAAATAAATAAATGCATAAATAAATAAATAATTTTTTTAAAGAATGAGGCAGCTTAAAAAATAAAAGAAAATGACAGTAGCGATAAAGAAAATGACAGTAGAGATGAAATGAACAGGAAAAAGATATTTCAGTGAGAATTTTAATAAGTGCAATTCCCTGGGAGTAAAATCAGCATAGACAATGAATTTGCCTCCAGTACTACTTCAGATTCTTTATTATGTCACTAATAGGGATCAGAAGCCCTCACAACCTTTCACAAATTCTTTTTAAAAGCTTGCACATTTGAAGACAGCCATGTGTGTGTATGTACATCAAGCAAAAACTAAGTAGTAGGATAACATAATATGCCCTGTTCAAAATCATATGTTATATATATATATATATATATATATATATATATATATATCCACAATAAAAATTAAATATGCTAGGAATATTCATTCATAAAGCCATTTGGGAACCATTCTTGGTAATATTTGTTTAACATTATCATCTTTGTCTCAATATCTATACTTCTCCCAAACACACACATATATATATATATATATATAATCCTATATTAATTAGGGTTTTTAAGAAGAACAGAATTGATAGGAGATATTTGTGTAATATGAAGTGACATTTATGAAGGAAAATTACATAATCAAAGTCAGGAGCATCCACAATGGTCATCTTTTACATCAGAGATACAGAATCCAGTAGCAGCTATGTCAGGAAGATGGAAACCACAGATGTCAAAAGGCTATGACAGTAGAGAATATACCCACTCAAGACTGGAGTGCTTTAAGACATGCACCTTCCTTCTCCTTTCCCTTGCCATTTCACCCAGACCATAAGCTCATTGGTTGGTGCCCTCCTCACCTGGGGTGTGGCTTTGTTCCATTCCTTGGTGTGGTGCCTTCCACATGAGAGGGGAGGCAGGCCAAATAGCTCAGCAGACTGAAGTGCCTGGTTAGGCAGGCGCAGAGGCTGGGGTTCAATTCTCAGCATGCAGTGCCAGCCCTGCCCCTGGAGCATACTGAGAGGGCAATTGAGACTGAGCATGGTGGTGCATGCCTGTTATCCCAGCTCTTGGGAGGCTGAGCACAGGCAGATCACTACCAGTCCAATCTGCATAGTGAGACCCTGTAGAGCCTGTCCTAAATACAGAAAAAAAAGTCATCAACAGACACACCTAGAGTTGCACCTGACTAATCTTCCAGCCCTTTCTTAAGATTCTTGAACTGACATCGTAATTAATAGTCATAAATACTTTAAACATAAGATATTTTCCAGAATTACTGCTGAATGCCTGTATTTCATGAATACATGAGTTATAGCACATTTCTATTTTACTTACTTGAGAACAAAGTACAACTGTGCAGTAATCTTGTATAAAGTTCATACACATATTGGAATGCAAGGAGCCAAAGGCAAAAAGAAGCAAAATTTATGCTTCTTCCAATATAATTTGAAGGAAAAGAAAAATTCATCTTTCATTTCCAACAAGAATGTGTTTATCCTGAGGGTTAACTCCTGGGAAAGAGGTAAATGATGAGGTGGAAGCCCTAGAATGTTAAGCTCTGTGTTTGATATATCTATTATATTTTATATTTCATATCTATGCATCAATAAAAATTTATATAGAATTAAAAGGATAAAATTTGCCTTGCAAGGAAGCAAAATTGTTTTTTTTCATTTATTTAAATGCTTCACCAGAGAGAAAATTGTGTGACTGTGCTGGTGAGTCTTGACTGTATACATCACTGCCAGAGTTTTGGTAACAGTGAATCCAACTAATCATAAGCATGATGCAAGGCTCTTTTTGAGACATGCTGACACAAAAGTGGTTGAATATGAAGCAACTGGCAAGCCAGAGATTCAATAGGCAAGCTGAGGTGTAAAGTTTTCTGGATACAAGCTCATTCATGGGTATCCAGTGTGTGATGCTCCAAATTTCTCAGCTCCAGCACCCTGTACATTTGGCCAATTCTTCTCTTGAAGTTGAGCTTCTCAGTCATGAGTTATAGTCGATTTATTGGGTAGTCATTTGCCAGTGTTTCATTCCACATATACAATACCCATAAAAGACATGGGCCTTTAGAAGTCCCCTAGGACATATAAATTATTTTTCTAAGCTGTTCAGCTGGTAACAACCTGGAGGTATCTGAAAAGGAAAATGGATAACCAGTAGTATCAGAGTGGATTGGTTTTACTTATTACTAATTAAAACCACAAGTAGTATTTTTAATTGAAATGTAAATTTAAACAGGAAGCTGGTTGTAGGAAAAGCCTCATAAGTATTACTTTTTTTGACCCAATAATTGAGAAAATTAAACTTGAAAAACAGGATATGGTAATATTATGAACAAAGATTTCTACTCTGATATGAATTAAGAAAGCAAACAAGAGGGGCAGAATGATATGCTAGGAATTTGTAACAGTCGAGGGACAACTGAACAAACCAATATATGCAATTTCCCAATAGAATTATTTTCTTCTGTCATTATTTGTGATAAATCATAATAATAAACTGTACAATTTTCTCCTAATTATCAGGAATCAATATGAATATTGGGGTAGTGAGAACTTCAATTAGAAATCATATATTTGTCTTATTACTGAAATAAAAGCAGTATTACTAATAAATGTCTTGTGATCAAATAAATTCTAAACAATAAAACGTGCTTACAAGGAATTTTTAATAATAGAGAAAATGTCTGTAACTTTCATTGAGAATTATAAAACACAACATATAAAATATACAATCCATGTAAAGCAAATTTAGAAAGTTGAATAAGTAGGATTTATTGAATGGTAATAAGATATACTTTAAAAAAAGGAAATCTTTGTACTCATTTATAGAGTTCTAAATGGTAACACTTCTTAGTGAAGAATGAGAAGCTGTTTTGAGACAAGCAGATTTGATGGTAGACGCAATAATACCACAAGCCAAAGTAAATTAGGTATACTTTGGTAAGTGTTCCAATTTTATAAAGGAATATAGAGATTTGCTATTATAATAGAGTTTCTCTCATCTCCAGTACATGAGCTTCTTGTACCTGCAGTTGACTGCAACTGCTTTTCCCAGAGCAATAAAACACAGACTTTTAGGGCCGGCGGTATAGCTTAGCGGACTATGCGCTTGCTCAACGAAGCTCAGGGGCCAGGGTTCGATCCCTGGGGCCGGTTGCCACGCCGGCCCCGCCCTCGGGCGCGCTGAGCCGGCGATGGAGTCCGGGCGCGGTGGCGCGCACCTGTAATCCCAGCCAAGGGAGGCAGAAACCAGGAGGATCGTTATAACCTACATAGTGAGACCCTGCACAAAAAAAACAAACAACAACAACAACAAAAACCCAAAATAACAAAACAACAACAACAAAACCCCAGACTTTTATTCTACTCACCTGTCTCATTATTACAGCTACAGTTTTACATCTTGACTTGTCCTTGATTTGTGTTTTTTCTCCCTAATAGTTCCTTTGAAATGGGGAAGGAGCTTGATAAGCTGAATACCTCCAGGGCTGTCATTGTAATGACAGAAAAGCCCCCCCTCCCCCAGCTAGTAATAGCTTAGTTTCTTCATTGTTCAGGTAAGAGTCCCAGTTCCAGTTTCTGTTACTACTACATCCTAGAAATAGCTGGTCCCTGGATGTATAGCTGGACTTTATAATGCACATTGTATAAACCAATCAAAGACATTCAAGTACTCTGCCTCTCTGTTTTTGTTTTCCAAACAACCCCATAAAATCCCCCATCCCTGGCCTTCAAGGCCTGAGAGTTTGAGGTACAACTGATTCTAGTCAGTGCCTGTCCAAAGTTAAATAAATCTGCCTCCAATCCTGAGTGTCGTTTCTGTGCCATTGCATCATTAGAGGTAAGAACAGACAAGTAAACAAATCAGAATGTATCATTTTTAGACAATGGAGAATAGATGTCCCTTGAGCAAATACCTGCTTGCTACTTAGTCATATTTTGTTTATCCCACATGACACATAGAGTAAATGGCAATGAGATCTTTGGTCTGAGTTGCTTCCTGCACAACAGGAATGGCCTGGTTGCATTGTGCGAAAGATTTGACTATGCCCTGATGAGAGGAGTGTTCAAGGGTTGTGAAGAGATGTTATTTGAAATACAGAGAAATGAGCTGAGGATGACTTTGAGGAAGTAGTAAATGCGGGCTTCAAATTGTAATTGGTCAAAACGTGAAAGGACATTGCTGGAAATAATAGCAGAGAGGGTTCCTTTGAAGGTTGTAAAGAAATTAGAAGAATGGCTCATTTGCATACAAAAGCATTTCTAATGAAAGACAATATAATTAGTGAGAAAAAGCATCATAGCAGGTATCCTATGTGAGAGGATAAATTGATGGGACATTCTGAACAATTGCAAGAGATAAGGCTTATTTATTTAACTCTTGTTTTCAAAGACAAGGCCATTTATTATCACTTACAACTCAAAAGGCTTTGAAAAAGACTTAAAGGGTATCTTTTGTGTATCTACCATTGTCTTTCCTTGTACCTTTATTCTTCCATAGAGACAAATTTATGAGCAATGTGTTACAGTAAATTTGCCATTTCTCCAGGTTTATTAATCAAAGGGACATATGTGTATATACCTTATACTTTCTTAGACACATATTAGCAAGTAGATTCATCATTCAGGCCTTCTCAGATACTAAATTCATAACTGAAAATCTTACCAGGGTCTGCCATGTTTTAAGAAAAAAAATTTGTTGATAGAAGTAATAACAATGGAATGTCATAGACAACTTAAGATTTTTAGAAGTGAAATTTTATAGTATCATTCCAAATCCGTTAACCTGTTTTCTTGCCACTTTTTCACCTGTGTAAGTACAGTGGCAGTCCATATGTCTACTGAGGCTTGCAAACATAGAACTGCACTAGAAGAAAGAGAGCCAGACAGAATAATGGCTCATACACTTTGTATATTGAACATTTGAACGTCTTTATTTCCCTCCTTTACTTTCCCCTGTCATCTGGCCCCCTTCTCTATTTTCAAAATGATGTCTTCCATCTTCTATAATCTCTCCTTAATTTCACTTTATCTCTCTTCTAGGCTTCCCTGACTTAAGAACCTATAACTCCCCTATTGAGCCTAATTTAAAATATGCAAATTGTATCTATAAATATATTCTTGCTAGATTTTTGTGAGGTAGAAGTTATATATAAGGAGTGATTGTTTGAATGTGTGTATCTATAATCCTTAGCATAGAAAAATATGTGCTCTAAACATGTCTTTGTTAAATTTTTCAACCTTGGGAAAGGTAAAAGAGAATTCTTCAAACCATACAAAATCAATAAATCACACCATATTTGAGGTAAAAATTGATGGATCTTTTAATGTACACATAAGTTGCATATATTGTACTATACTTTGAGTTCCTAACAGAAAACTATGTTGAAAAGCAAATCTCAATCACTGATTTCAAAGCCAACTTCAAAGTAAATTTATTTTTCAAAGTAATTGTATAATGGATAAATTGCTTTCTTTTAGCATTACCCACAATATAATGTCACAAAATAAAAAATGATTCACTGTTTCTACTTAGGTACATTCTTTAGTTTTAATGAAACTGTGTTATTAATATGATATGATTTAATGTGGTAATAGATCAATTTGCACTGGGAAGTTAGGCACAGAATAATCCCATTCAGTTCCAGAGCATCAGGCAGTTTTGGAAGGTTGGTCTTCCACACACTATCTTACTAAATACTATTGATTTTTTTTTGTCTTAGTGGACTCTTCAACATCTATTAGTGAGCTGAACTTCTTTATAATATATTAAACTGGCATGACCACAGGATTGAACCCAGGACCTTCACTCTGAGCCACATCTCCAATCCCTTAAAAATATTTAAGATGGGATCTTACAAAGTTGCTAAGTGGCCTGGAAGGGGCTGTGACAATTTTCCTCCCTGATCTCCAGAGATCAAGGATTACTGGTATTCACCACGGTGCCCCCCTGAGCAATGGCCTTTTGATTGATGCAGAAACACATAAGTTGAACGGCATCCAAGGACAAGAGCGCCATAGGCTGCACAGCAGGATCCAGGCCTGGGTCTGCAGTGCGCGCGGGGGGGGGGGGGGCTTCGCCACGCTGGGAAAGAAGTGTTTAAAAGGAAAGATTAGGTAAGACGACAAGGAACTTAAGAGGGAGGAGAGGGCTCCGGGTACAAGAAGAGCTCAGCTGAGGGAGAAACAGAGAAGATTCAGCAGGTTCATCTGGGATGTGAGGCCACACACAGGGGTCTAGAAACAGGGATTTTCACTCTGGTGAAATCTTGCTCACCAAAAATCCATACACTTCCAGATTTAGAGAAGTCTTTTCTTAAAAAAAAAATTAAGTTTATTGGTCCAATTTAGTTAAGTGTAATAACCAGGTGGATTATAAGGAATTTCTGTCTGTACATGATACATCTTGATTTCTCTTTTTTATTCCCATCCCCATCCCTTCCTTTCAAGCTCCCTTCTCCTCCCCATTCACATAGTGCCATTTTCTTTTGTTGTTGTTGTTTAATAATTTTATTTTGTTTAATAATTTTATTGAGCAGGGCCAGGGAGATGGCTCAGTAGAATAAGCAATTGCCTGGCAAGTGCAAGGGCCTGAATTCAATCCCTGGTTCTGAAAAAAAAAAAAAAAATTGAGAAAGAAGTAAGAAGTAACAATGACATAGTTTTAAAACAGGTTAAGGAGGGATGC
>NDGM011201050.1:0-25924 GCA_002564305.1 Octomys mimax | reverse complement strand
TTTAGGCATGGGCAATCCCAAGTGGCTTTTCTTCCCATGAAGGAAAAGGGAGGTTTAGTTGTGAGTCATTTTCATTACAGTTACACAAAGGGAGTAGGCTGAGAAGGAAGAGGTGGAGAGCTCCATCACCAGGTATCATAGTCTTGGGTCCTAATGGTCACACTTGGGGGAAATAAGGGACATGGCACCCCTTATGTCCAGCACCTTGAGAATATGAAATGGAGGCAAGTGGCGTTTTTAACTGTGCCATGCAGTAGTAGTTTGAGTCTTGGGATCAGGTCAAGACCCTGATCAGAAAATGTTACAGTGAGCTGGTACTAGGTGTGGCTGGTTCTAGGCCCTGCCTTGGTACTAACAGTGGCAGGCCACTTAGCACCACCACCAGCTGTACCCCTCGTCTGTGCCCTGGCAGGTCATTGGAGGACGTGAGATACAAGGATAGAGGTTAGAGAAGGGTAAAGACTTAGCCCAGAGACCTTTGCCTAGACCAGGTCATGAAGCATTTTCCTTGTGTTTCCTTCTGATAGTTTCAGGTCTTAAACATTGAAGTCTTTAACCCATTTTGAATTTGTATATGGTAAGGGAGACAGAAATTAGTTTCATTCCTCTGCATGTAGGTATCTAGTTTTCCCAGCACAATTTGTTAAAGAGACCATTCTTTTTGCAGTATGTGTTCTTTGTGCCTTTGTTGAAAATTGGTTGGCTATAAGTGGGTGTGTTTATTTTTGAGCTTTCTCTTCTGTTGCATGTCTGTAGGTCTGCTTTTATGTCAGTAGCATGCTGGTTTGTTTATTACAGCTTTGTTGTATATTTCAAATGTGATTCCTCCAGCTTTGTACTTCTTGCTTAGATTCCCTCGGCTGTTTGAGATCTTTTGGGGGACAGAAGTAACCATAAGACAGAGAACAAAACAATTCTAATTAGTGGGGAGGAGAATTGAGACACTGGAGATGCACAAAATCACCTCGTAGCAGGAGCGATGGTGGAATTGCCCTTGGACTCTGTGGTCAGGTAAGGCAGGACAGCAGCAGCCTCTTCCCGGAAGGCTGAAGGAAGGTGGAAGGGAATGGGCTGCAGCAAGGGTAGAACCTTAAATATTGCTTGAGATAAGAGGACTATCAAGAACGAGAAGAGGTTCACAGGCACTGTGGCCACCACGGGCCTGGGAAGCGTGCATAGGCTTTGTGTCAAGTTCCACGAAAGACAGGGCAGCCTGTGTGTGAATTCACATCTAGATTATGCATCCATTGGTGGCTGCAGTTTCCACATAGAGTTTCCACATGTGCATACAGATATCCACAGTTTGTCTAGCATGCTTGAGATGGTTTTCTGCTTGAGCTGATTTCTCAAGTAAATGAGCTTCTCAACACACATGATATTTAAAGTTTTCTTCTTAATTGTTATTGATCAACAGCATTTTGTTGTCTTTAATAATGGATCCCTTTCTTGGAAACCCAGGACACTGTTATGAAGCAGGGTCTGTTGACACATGGAACACCGATTTCCCTTAAGTGAAGTAGCTCTGGACATCTGTGAGTGTGCTTTATGTATTCTTCCTGTAGACTGCCATCATGAATTCTGATCTTGGGTTAACTATCTCTCAGTTAATTAGGCACCTTTCAATTGTCACTGATTTTCCAGGAATCTGAGAAGACTTTGGTGTCAGGGTCCAAGTGTTCCATGGATGTGACCCTAAAATTTTGTATATTAAACAGGATAAGCACATGTAATACTTGGATATGAACTACAAATGGGAAATACTTGGAGGCAAGGGTTTTAAGCATGACTGCTTATCCCATTTTCTGGTGCTTTCCCCATAAGCTAGTGGTCTTCATGAGTGAGTCAGACCTCTTCTAAGAATTTTGATTTCTTTACCTTTGCCTACATACAACCTCCAGTGGTTTGTTTGTTTTTTGTTTTTTATTTTTCTATATTTTAAGGAAAGGTCTACAGGAGGTTCAGGGTCTCACTACTAGATTGGACTCGGAGTGATCCATCTGTTTACAGCCTCCCATGAGCTGGGATTACAGGTACGTGCCACCATGCCCAGTCTCAATTGATGTCTCAGTGAGCCCTAGGGGCAGGGCTGACATGGCAGGCCCAGGGATGGAACCCTTGACTCCTATGCCTGCTTGCAGGCACTTTAGTCTGCTGAGCTATTTGGCCACCCCCCTGTGTTTTCTTAGATGAGGATTATGCTAAAGAAAACTGAAAGTAAATGTCACTTGTAGCATCCTATTGGTAATTGTTCATTTCCATTTTAGGTTGACACTAAACTGATGATTTTTAAATTGTAGCTCAGTTGAAACACAATGAAAAAGTGGTGTCCTGCTATTTTTTGTTTTGCTTTGTTTTTTAAACCTGCATTCAGTAACTTGAATGTATTTTAAAATAGACAGATCCCGGAAATGTATTTAATATATTCCACAATCCTGGGCTGACAAAGCAGTGCTCTTGTTTATTGAGTGTAATTAAGCATCCCAAGGACACGAGCAGCCCATTCCACACACTTACTATTATTATTTATATAAAAAGCTTCATCTTCCTTCTCCGTAGCTCTAGAATGCCAGAAAATGTCTACTTGGGTTGTTGTCACACCATTTTGCAAAGTAATCTATCTGTGCGTAGTGTTGCTGGTGGCTTAGGATTGGCTTAGAGCAGTGACTGTTGGGGGCATAAGTGGAGGGGAAGAAAGAAACACATGATTTCTTTTTAAGAGAAGGGCAGTAGCTTGATTGTTGGCTTAGCTTTGAGACTATGGAGATGCAGTTGCACTGTGGGGTGGTGACTAAAGTAGGGCTGAGGGAGGGAGGTGCACATATGGTCCCTGCATTTGTGGCTGGGATGGGAAGGGTGGGGCTAAGGCCACTGTACGCGCTCAGAAGGTGCTGGCCAAGCCACTCGGTAGAAGACACAGTGAGTGACACAGAAAACTTCTAGAAGAAATGGTAGTTCTTCATAGATAAGAAATATAAGATAATTAGAATCATCATTTTTTTCAATGGTATTCTTTGGTGGATGGCTGTGTATTTAAAGTTTAAATTTACAGAGAGCCGAAATCTTGGTATATTAATGGAGCATTGTGGAGGACTCACCGGCATGCAGGAGAAACTGAGCACAAGGATGTGCTGGTTAAACTCCTTGCTGCCAGAGTCGAAGGCAGTAGGTAACGTGTTTTCATAGGCTTTGTGCTTTCTGCCGAGGGAGAAGCATTTCCGACTGTCCACAGAGCTGTTGCTCTGGGATTGCTTACCCTGAAGTAGCGCACACTCACTCCTGCATTTGAACAGGTTGCAAACGGCATGCTCGTTTGGATGTTTCACAGTTGTCCTTTCCAGGAAGAGCCACGCGTGTGCTGTCGCTTCACATGCCTGCGAGCGCCAGAGCATCCAGAGCACTGTCTGCCCACCCACGCCCGGCAGGCTTCCAGCTGCCTGGAGTGCAGCACCCCACCCACCTCGTGCTTCTTGTGCCCTCTGGGTAGCTCCCTGTGGTCACTGCAGGGGAGTCTCGGGGAGGTATTTGCTTCTCTTGGCTTGGTGAACTGATTAAATCTTTAATCTGGTCTTTAGAAGAAACTCTGAAACCCGAAAGTAACTCTGATAAGTCAGTACCATAAATTATTTCTTTTGTAAATCCACACAGGACCTGTTTTTGCTGTTACCACTTCAGATGATGTATGTGTGGGGTTTCATATCAGTGGCCCGTTTTCCAGCCCTCCAAACACCAGCTGGTACCCCATAGTCGGATTCAGTTCCAGTGCTAACTACTCAGATTTAGCGCCAGACTCCATGGTGTAAGGGCTCAGTCCCAAGAGGCCCTGACTACACGTGCTGGTTGGAAACCTCGGAGACCACACTTTTGTCACACTTGCCTACCAAATCTCAAGTAAAGCCAGCACCTCCCTCTGGGCGTGGCTGTTTGCTAGAATGGTTTGCAAGACTACAAAAAGTGTACTTACTGCTTCTGGTTTTAGTAAAGGTAGAACTGGAGTGACCAAGTAGAAATGGAGCGTAGGGCAAGGTATGCAGATGGCAGGGATTGGAGGGAGCACCTGTGCAGAGGTCATGTAAACAGGGAGGAATTCAGCAGGAAACACATGCAGTGTGCGAGGGCCGCTTGGGGCCACTGAGCTCTCTGTGATGTCCAGGCGGATCGGGGCACGCCCTGGCTCTGTGTTCGTCCTCTCCTACTTCAGCTGGTGTCTTTAGGTGTATAGTGCCTCTTTCTCTTCTCTTTCAGCGATTTCTCCATAGACACTTTGAAACAAAAGTTCCAGCTGAATGGTAGGAGCCTCTTTCTATAACTGGTATTATAGAAATAAATGTGAAATGAACACCTTCAAGTAGGTGTTACTTGGACTCTTGTGGAAGTTCTTTCATGATTTTTTTTCAGTATTGAAAAAAGAAAAATTGATTCCTGAGACTCACTCTTTTTCCTGGTTCTTCTTGTGGATGTGTATTGAAAGACTGTGCCCAGAAAGGTCACTTGCTGGCACTAGGGAAAGACCAGCAAGGGTGTATATATGCCAGGCTGTGCCTAGGCACTACACAATACTGATATAGTGCCCCCATAGGATGCATATGACAGGCTGTATTCCAAGACTCCTCGTGGACTTCCAGAACCACAGATAGCATCAAGTCCTGTATATACTACGGGTGGATATCTCTGTGTGTCATTCTCTCTCTCCCTCCTTCCCTCTTTGTCTCTCTGTCTGTCTATATATGTTTAATTTATAAATTAAACAGTAAAAATTAATAGTAATGGTAAAAAAAAATTATACCAAGATTCTGTAATAAAAGCTGTAGCATCAGTTACTTTGCACTTTGGGGCCATTGAGAATTAAAATAAGGGCTCCCTGAATACCAGCCCTGTGGGCCAGTAGTGTTCGTGCAGCACCATCACCGCAGCTCTTGTAACCTAGGCAGCTGCCAAGTTGCCGGGAGATGTTTCGTGTACACTGTGTGGAACTACAGACGCAGGCATGAGTCACAGGGAGCAGGATGGGGGGATTTCTTCATTTTGTGCAAAATGGCACGCAGTTTAAAACTTATGAATTGTTTTCTTTCTGGAATTTTCCAGAAATAAACACATTTTCACATTGTGTTTTGATCCTGGGTAACTTACACTGTAGGAAGCAAACTCTGGAGAAAGGGAGGGTTGCCATATCAGAGTTTAGGGCACACCTGACCCTAAGCTTGCTGTGGCCACCAAGTCATGCAGAGTAGGAAATGGAGGACAGCTGATGGGCTGTGCCCTCTAGGCACTGAAGTCTGGGGCTTTTGCTCCCCAGCTTCTCCTTGGTTCATGGCCCTGGGCCTGGCTTTCAGTTGTTCCATAAAATGATTTTTGAGTTTTAAGCACAATGGGGTTTTATGAATCCAAATAACTGGGAGATACTTGTGATGTTTTTAGTATCTGAAAACATAACAGTCTTAAAGCGTAGAGTCCTAGTAGGGTGTTAAGTAGAAGCTGGATCCTGGGTGTACTGACAGATGAGCCAGGTCGTGTACACAGCTGACACACTCTTTGTCCTTTGGGGCAGTCCTCTGCCCAGATGTCGGTGCTGGCCAGCACGTTCAGCAGCTCTCTAGAGACTTTCCTGGCTGGGCAGCTTTGTACAGCAACTGTGTTTGTGGTATCTGAAGCATATGGATTGCACTGAATTTGTTGGAGTTGCATTTAGGAGCTCAGCCTGGGTTCGGATAGGAATGAACTCTCTGAGATTGCGTAGGTGCCCTGCGCATCCACTCTGCCGCTGAGTGAGTTGCTATCCGGCTCTGCCACTTCTGAGACCTATGCCTCTCTTTCTCCTCTGTAAGATGAGGAGTTACTGTGTTGTGAGAGTTAAGTGCACTGACTCACAGGAGTTTGCAGCAGGGCCTGGGCCATCATGATGGCCATCCTGCTACATGGATGCGGCTTTGCTTTGTCAGTCCCTTCGTTGTCAGTAATGTGAATTTCTTTTGCTGTTTTCCTTTCTGTAGCAGGGCTCTTTAAAAATACAGTTTATACAGTGTAAGTGTAGAGAAAATAATAGGACCAGTGATAATAATAAAGTCATGCTTGTGAATTTATGCTAAATATTTGATCCACAGGCCATCATTATAAATACTGCCTTATAATTGGAAATTCTCTAAGAACAGTCCCAATGATCATTAGCTTTTGAAAGTTGAGGTATCATTTCTCTGCAGGAATGATGCTGTGATAACAAAGATAAGCTTTATATATATATATATATATATATATATATATAGTTCAAGTATATATATATACTATATATACTATACTATATAGTATATATACTATAGTATATATAGTATATATACTATATACTATATATACATACTACATACGTGTGTGTGTGTGTGTGTGTGTGTGTGTAATATTTGGAGAGGTGTTTGGGCCAGCCTGGCATGGGAAAGAATGATGAATTCCCCATGAGGAGCTTAGAATAACCAAATGTACAGTCATATTCAGTGATGGAAGGTATATTAATATTAAAAATAATGAGTATCTATTGGCTACCAAATTAAATGTCAACATTTACTAATATAAAACCTAATATTGAAAATAATATTTTCATCTCCTTCAAAAAATGTTTCCAGCTTTGGGATACATTTTAAATAATTATTTCACATTGTTTTAAAATATTGGTTGTATACTGGCTTTGCATTGAAAGAACTATAGATCTGAGGATATTCAGCTTCCTGGGATTACTGTGTGTGCTGGTCTGTGCTGCTCAGCTTCCATTACCATTAAATATATACCTGATGAACTTCCAAAGAGACCGTTTATTTTGGCTCACAGTTTTGGAGTTCAGGCCATGACCTGTTGGCCGTGTTGCATTCAGGCCTGCGGCAAAGCCACAACACCTTGTGGTGGACGTGCATGGTGGCGCGAAGCTGCGAGCCTCGTGGCCCAGGTTCCTGAGCGAGAGAGGAAAAGGAGAGGCTGGGCCACACTTCCAGAGCCCCTGAGCACCAGACTTCCCTGGAGTCTCCTCCTTAAGCTTTCATCCTCTCTCAGTAGTGACAAGCTGGGGACCAAGCCTTCCACACACAGGCCACTAGGGACATTCAGCATCCAAATCAGAACCTCGTGTCACCAACGTGGGGAGAGAAATTACAGAGAAATCTGATGGACGTTCCATGGAGAAGATACTGTAAACCATTGTGGGTTTTGGTGCTGGGCCAGAAAGATGACTAGGACATGGTCTTCACCCTTGACGCGCTTGTCGTCATGGGTTCATGCAGCAGCACTAGGGCCAGCAGCTAGGACCAGAAGGTTTTTCTTAACAGCTAGTGTAAGAGGCTGCTCAAGGCCCTCACCTGTTCTGCTTGTTCCAGTTCCATGGGGGCCACATGGCTGCGATGATCCTCAGATGTGGAAGAGAAGACTCCGGGGAGTGCGTCTTCCAGGCTCTGCCTGAGAGCCTGTGGGGGTCTTAGGGGTCCTCTGCATAGGCTGAAGATGGAGGCAGTCTCAAAGGTAGCATGGGGCTTTGGCAGACTGGCCAGGAGTACCTGAGGGCAGGGGGTCGTGTGAGGTCTTCCTGGTAAATAGAAGCTTCTAGTTACCTTTTCCAAGGAAGCCAAGACTAGACCCCATTAGCTTGGGGTCTTAGAGCCTGGAAAGGCTTGCTTTCCCTGGGCTGCATCTGGGAGTGGAGCCATTAGGTAGAGCAAACTTCACTGCCTCCCAAATGCTGCTGGCTCAGAGGCTCACCTGGTGCCAGGGCTCTGGGCATCAGGAATATTGCCTGACCTGCTGGGCAAGAAATGTGAACCACAGTGGTGAGCTGGCAGTGAATTAGCAGGCCTCGTAACTGCCATCCTTTCTTTCCATGTTTTTATAAAGCCACCGAGTAGATATCGGATTATAAATGCTGTGCAAATAGACAGAGTTTCTGGATTCGACCACAGAGGAGACTCCTTTGGGTTTTGAGGCATACTTAAAGACAATGTTCATTCGTTTTGTTTTCCAATGTAAAGTGTGGCCCAGGAGCTGGCTGTGAGATCCAGGAGTCTTCACACAGCCCTCGGTGGGTGCCTGCAGTTTTGTGGCTCCCGACATTCCTAGCCTCTGTCCTCATTGGTTAAAATTATGCTCTGTGAGTTGCAGTCTGTTTATGTAATGAAAACCCACTTCTCCACCATCATGTCTAGGTCAGCTTTTCAGAGAGGCACATAGGTCAGTCACAGGGTTTGGTTGTGATGTGAACTCAGTAGGAACAGGAAGAGGACCCCAAACAGGTCTCCACTGTTTTGTATGAGCTGAATGGGGGGTTAGAGGAGAAATTGTGAAGGATTGAAATGGTTGGAGTGATGTCGCTGCCCAGCCTTGGGAGGTAGAGCTCAGGGCATCCCACCTCTTGGTAGCTGAGAGGGCTCTCTGACCCTTTCGGCTGTTAGGGCAATCGACTTGTGTTTTGGCCTGCCATCTTTGTGTTACATTTACACTGTTACTGCTCTGCACTGGGCCTTGCTTTCCTGGAGGTTAGTAGCGGAGCTGGTGGTTTCCTTACAAGCTCCATTAGATCAGCTCTGCTTGAGCCTGCATGCCTTCCGCGCCTGCTGGAGCGAGCACAGCATAGTGGAGGTAAGGTTACCCACTCCAGCCTCCAACAGAAACTGCTCTTACAGGGTGGAAAAAGTAAAATAGTTTTTATTTCTATATTTTGGATATGTTAATTTGAAAGGAATAAATACTGTTGAATGTTTATTCATGTTTATGGTTATCTGTTTATAGCCTTCCTTAACAGGTGACTATTACAATCAGATTCAAATGATTTTCTTCAGTGTGATCCAGGAGTTGACAAAGTATACCCTGTGCTGCCCACTCCCACACACCTTGTCTTTTTCCCCAGTGAAGTTGTACTGAGGCGCAGCAACCCGTGGCTGCATTCACCCTACAGTAGTGGGGCTGAGTAGTTAGGAACCAGACCATGTGGCTTGCGGATCCTTTTTACAGAAAAGTTGTGTCTGTGGATTTATTCAAAGGCTGATGAGTTTCTACTTGGATTCCTTCATGTGTAAGAAACTCGTGATCTTACAAGCAACGTGTTCCATTTTCAGATAGGCTTGGACGTCAGAAAATTCTTCCTTTATAGAAGCAAACAAAACCCTACTTCCCTCTAACTTGTGTACGGTTTGGGTCTTTTTGTATCCTGTGAACCATAAAAAGCAAATATCTCTTCAAGATAATTACCCCTTTGAGTATTTGAGGATAGTTAATAGCTATTGTATACCCTCCAAATATTTCCCTCTCCTGATTAAATATTGGTAGCTATTAGTTACCTGTTCCTTACCTCAGAGATTTTCTTCTCTACTTGATAAAGCCTCTTTTAACTCTCATCTTAACAATATCCCTGAGAAATAAAAAGTCCCCCTTGAAGGACAGACCTTGTAGAAATGTTACCAAGACCATTGATTGACCTTTCTGGGCTGTCATGGCTCCAGGGATTTAGCTGAAGATTTTGTTTTGTATGTACTACGGATTTATTGGTGTGATCAGCAAAACCCTGTAAACTCTGTGATCCTTTCAGCCTTGCTATCGTTTGTTTTATTCTGACATGGTTACCGTTCTTTCTCAAGGTTTTGAAAACATCTGTTATACAAGATTGGGGCCGTCCTTCCGGACTTGGTGCTTCTAGGTGGTGTTTCCACACGTGGTCCCCGTTGAAGTTATGTCTTGGGGTTGACTACTAGGGCAGCTCCAGGTTGGCTTGACCCTAATTAGTGGTCTTCACAGGTGGCCTGGAGATGGAGCGCAGTGGTAGAGGGCTTGCCTAGCGAGGCATGAGCCCTTGGGTGCAATCCCCAGTAGAGTTAAAAAGTGAATGAGCAAATAAATAAAGTCCTTACAGGTGCCATGAAATCTATCATTGATAGAGCATCATGCCATTATTTTCTGTACACAGACTCCCTTTCTCATGCTCTTCTGGGCTTCAGCTGAAGAATGAATATGGTGTTACGGCTTTTGCAGAAAGGCTGGCGTAATGGAACTTCAGTCCAGATGTTCTCATTGTCTCCCTGGACTGTGATGAGGGTTGCCAGCTGGGGCCTCGGAAGGTTTGACCTAACTGGCCGTTCAGGATTAATCTTGCCTTTTCTGTATTTCTGATACTTTGACGTTTTGGAACCTTGCTGACCCTGGAGAGATCCTGCTACAGCTGGCTAATTTTTAGAGAGTAAAGGACCATACTCTTCCTATGCAAAATTAACCAATCCAGACTCCATTCCCCCGCCACCTCCTTCATGGGGTTTTCATACTCAGGACCAATGCTCTCCTGCCCTACTCTCCCTATAACTTGCTGGTATAATTCAAATGTGCCAAACTCTAAGCCCACCTACCTTGCTTCTTCTGTTCCACAGTAGTCAAATACTTGACACAGGCTACCTTTGTTTAAGAAAAAAAAAAAAAAGAGGAGGAGGAGGTTGATTAGCTCTAGCTTTGGAAGCTGCAGGTCCACATGACATAGCACAAGCTCTGAGGAGTGGTGTCCCTTGTCTGAGTCACCACACAGTGGGTATCAATGGCAGGGATACCTGGGTGAGTGAAAAACACACAGAGAACCAACAAGCAGAGGGAGGAGAGCCAGGCTTACCTCTTTTACACAGCCCCCCAGTTTTACACAGCATCATAATTTCTTCCCAGGGCAGGGCGTCTAGAGATCTAAGGACCTCCCATTAGGGCCAGTCTCCAAGGCCCCACCATTAACCTTCCAGTACCTCCACCATGGGGGCCCACCCTCCAACACGTGGGCCCTTGGGGGCATCCAAGCCACATGCACGGCAACCTTGGTAGTTCCTTCTCGTGGAAACCACAGGGAAGGCTCCTGTCCATGTTTTCCTCTGCCTCCTGATCGACCTTGGTGGTTCCCCTGGCATAGCCTGTGCCCCCTCTTGGAATGAAGAGTAACTTCCTTTCAGCAGCAGTTGTCACCTGATCTGTTGGTCTTGCTGCACCTGAACAGCACCACCCCTACATTTTGAGGTACTTTGAGATTGCCCCATTCTGAGAAATAGGTGAGGGCAGCGTACTCAGTGCCGAGCGGCCCTGGGCTATTCCCTGGGACTGAGCTCTGGGACTTTAAAAAGGGCGTAAGAGAGCCCTGAGCATCAAGAAATGCCTTTTTAGGGCTGAAGTGTAGCTCTGTGGTGAAGCACTGGCCGGGGGTATGCAAGGCAGTGGCTTAGAACTTGAGCACTGCAAATTCAAAGCAAACCAAAACCAAAAACAAAAAGCAAACAAAAAACCCAACCCAAAATGAAACAACAAAAACGGTTAGATGAAGTGAAGTGGCTGAAGACACATCAACCTTTTCGTTAGCCCAGTTCCACAAAGACGTGGTGCAACAGAATGGGGGCCAGAGTAGATGCTGCTCTGTGACAGTCCACTCTAGTTGAAGTTTGATGCTTTGGGGCTGGAGCCCACGCAGAGGCAAATACATCTCTTGAATGTTTTGACCATCAAGAGATAGCCAAAGAATCCCTCAGCCTTTCCTACTACAGTTACACTTCACTGCGAGTGAATCTGTGATTGTGAATTGCTTTCCTCAACAGATCCTGTTGGGAAACCAAGATTAAACTTTAAAATACATTTGAAGGGCCAGTGAGATAGTTCAGCAGGCTAAGCACCTGCTTAGGCAACAAGTGCAGGGACTGGGGCACCATATGGCGCTCCGGCCCCACCCCCGGGCTCACTGAGTTGGCCACCGAGTCCAGGCGTCGTGGTGTGCACAGCTGTAATCCCAGCACTGGAAACAGCAGGATCACTGTGAGTGCAAGCTGCATAGTGAGACCCTGTACCAAACACATAAAAAAAAATACATTTGAATTAAAGTTACTCTTCCTGGCATGAATGACAGATTGCCTCGGAATGACACCATGCCATGGGGCCAGGTCACCGTTTATGCTCAGTGTAGCTTGCAACACCGTGTGCCTTGCTTGCATGGCTTTAGAAACTCAAGGATGTGTGTTCAGGACCTAGGGGGCGGGGCCTGTTAGTCCACTGGCCATGTGCAACTATTTTCATTTCAATTAGAAGAGCAAAACATAGCCCACAGAGAAAGAGCAGTAAATAGACTTAAGCTGTTTGTGGCTACCAGAAGTGTTGCTCTGACTGAGAGAACGACCAAAGACCACTTTTTAACATCTTTAATAGAAATATTGTAGCAGTATGGGATATTGTAACAGTATGCATGGGAAGGGGTCGGACTTGAAGTTCTGAAAGTGAACTTAATGCTTCAGAGTTTTGAACAGAAAAGCATGTGTAGTGAACAGTAGTAGCTAACGCTTGATGAGTGCCCTTTATTTAGTTCAGTCTTTTTTTAAAAAAAATAAAGGAAACCTGACTTAGTATTATTTTAAAAATTTGCTCATTTTAATTCTGATTCCAAAATGGGTATGAAGATACAGATGTAAAATTAGGAATGTTTTCTAAGTTAATTATTACAATTTAAAATCAGTTTGAAGTTTAATAGAGAGTTTTAAAAGGTATCACAATAGAAAATGACATAATTTGGGCTTTGGAGCCAGCTGGCCTCTTCTGAAAGGAGAGCTTTCTGCGTGGGGTCAAAAGGCAAGGGAAAACCTGGAGAACAATGGTCGTTCTCTTTGATGGGAGTCGCTCCTTTCCTTGCGGTAACAGCCTCTTCCTGCTGCTCCCTTCTTAATGGAATCGCCCTTGTGAAGTGGCTGAAGACATGGGGCTGGGGGAGCTTACCCATCTCTCTGCACTGGGGAGAGCCTGGCCTCTGAAAGCAGCCTTTGTGCGTCCTGGGCTGGGCCCCTGGCGGCCTGGGCACAATCAGGCTATTGTTTATTTGGAGAACTATGGCATCCTATTGCAATTATTTATGGAAGAAAATATTTGATGTTTTTGGAAGAGGTTGGATTTGAGGAGATGAGGGAGGGAAAAAGGCAGGGCGGTCCCTCTTGTCACATCCACTCCAAAGCTCTCTGAGGTTAAGACCCCTGTGGCATCCACGGAGGAGAATTTGGTGACCCTGTGCTGGAGTGCTGGAGGCTGTGAAACTCAAAGCACCTCCAGTCGGGGGTTTGAGACTGATGGAGGAGGTGGCCATGCTCTAGTGGACATGGGGTGAGCTGCCCCAGTGCGACTTCCCATCCCTCCGTGCTAGTTGCAGTCTTGATTCTCTCTCCTACCCTCTGCCTCTGCCTTGGCTACAGTAGAGGCTCAGCTCCTAAGGGGTGAAAAAGTTGCCATGCTCATCCTGTCCTCTCCTTCCCGGTGGTCACGTCTATTACCAGCTTTCTGTCACTGTGGCAAATACCTGACATAATCAGCTTGAAAAGAGAGAGGGTTGTTTTGGTTCATGGGATTGGAACTCTTGGTGGGAGATTGGCTAGCCCTCTGGCCTGGGGCTGGTGCCTGGTGACTGCACAGAATGGCAGGAGCGTTGCCACCTCAGGTTCAGGAAAGGAACAAGGGGCAGTGGGGTCCTGCCACCCCCCCAAGGCAAGACCCGATGACCTGACCACATCCAAGTAAAGGCTCTGCCACCTCCCCAAGGCACACTCTGAGGACCAGGCGTTTAGCGCATGGCCTTTGGGGAATCTAAAGTAAGATCTAAGCTGAGCCAGGTGCTGTGATCCCAGCACTCCGGGAGGCCACAGCAGAAGGATGGCAAGTTTTAGCTCAGCCTGGAGAACTTAGCAAGTCACTGATACTGTCTCAAAATAATAAACGAAGCTCAAGCCAAGCAGGTGGCATGCATCTGTAATCCTAGCACTCTGGGAGACTAAGGCAGGAGCATTGCAAGGTCCAGTCTAGTCTGGGTGACTTGGGAAGATCTGGTCTCAAAATAACCTTTTTTTTTTCCTTCCCTAATGTATTTGGTACAGTATCTCACTGTGCATCTCGAATTCATAGTGATCCTCCTGTTCTCAGCCTCTCCAGCGTGGGGATTACGGGCGTGCGCTACCATGCCTGGACTCGGTGGCTGGCTCAGCATGTTCAGGGGTGGAGTCAGTGTGGCATGTGATGCCAGGAATCAAACCCTGGTCCTTGTGCTTGCCTAAGCAGGCACTTAGTCCACTGAGCTATCTCACTGGCCCTGAAATAAATTTGAAACAAAACCCAAAAACCAGAAAGGGCTAAGGATGTAGCTCAGTGCAAAGGCCTGGAGGGAGTTCAAGTAAGGCAAGGGGGTCCGTTTTCTGAGACTGAGTGCTCTCCATCTTCAACCATGTATTTCTCCAAAGGGGAGAAGGGGTCCTGTTCTGCTTTCCCACCGCGCATTCCGTGTGCTGCTTCTGGCCTCCCCAGCCTGCCTTCCCCGACCTGCCTGCCTGCTTCATCCCACCTCTGCTCCCCCTGCAGCTTCTGAGGCTGCTCAGACACTCTCATCACGGTCTGTCTGAGATTGGTGCCACAGTCCCTCCTCAGGCCTGCCCTAGAAATTCCTAGCAGGACTCTTAGGGCTGCTTGGTATCTGACACACGGGGGCCTCAGGAACTGGGGAGAGCCTTGTTTTGTGAAGGGTTCATCTTCCCAGAATCATCATTCTCACTGTGCTGTGGGTAGATGGGCCTACCTTTGGGTTTTACAAGAACTTGGCATTGCCGATCCCTCTTCCACCCCTAATCCGAGTGCCCCCTTGCAGAGAGGCCGCCTGGCCTACCAGCCTCATGCAGCTCCCCTCAAGCACACCACCCTTCCTGACTCTTTGCCTTTCTTGCTTGGGGCAGTTCACACTAGCTTTTTTGCCTGTAAGTCTCAAATAAAGTAATTCTGTCACATCCTTTGCATCCTGAACATTACTAACCTCGTGCTTCGGTGTGCCTGGATAACTTCTTTTCTTTTAGGCTTGCATTTTAGTGTGACTTTGGGCATCAGCGTCCCTTGGAGTGAAGAAACATGAGTAATTGCACGGTGGGTATTGCAGCTGGTTATTCCCTCCTGACCCACGCGGTCCCCAGAGGAACCTGCAGCGGTACAAACACAACAGCTTTCTTTTGGGAGGGGAGGGTGGGAGACCAGCCTGCAGGCAAAGCATGTCCAGTACCTTCTGACTCCTCAGAGCCTCCCAGCCAGGAAGTGGCTGGAAATGCCCAGTTTTCAAATCTGAGATCTGGAAAGCCAGGTCCATTTCTTTGTTTTTAATTGAACAAATGCCAAGCACGTCGAGTGTCTTGTCCTCATCCAACCATGACGAAGACAGGAAGGGTTCTTGTGTTCCATACCAGGATGGTGGGACAGACAGTGGACAGGTGTACTAGGCTACTGAAGGGCGCCGAGGATGTGACACAGGGTGCTGTCCCCACAGTACAGGAGTGTGGGGTGGGTGAATGTGTGGTTGGGGGTGCTTGGTTAGGCTGGATCGACACACAGGTGGAAGGTGATGGAGGAGTGAGTAGTGCAAAGTTTAGGGGACAAGAGCCAGGGTACAAAGCCTCGAGGCAGGCACAGACTGATGCCTAGTGAGGCTGGCATGCGGCAGAATGGGGACATTGGGTCTCTTAGTGACTGACCAATGCCTTCATAACAAAATTTTCTGCCTGGGTGACTTAACAACTGACATTTGTTTTCTGACAGCGCCAGAGATTGGAAGCTAAGGCCAGGGCACCAGCAAGACCTGCGTCTGGTGATGCTCTCCCTGTGAGCACCCAGCTGGCTGCCCCTACCTGCAGCTCCTTGTCATGACAATCGGCACTACCCAGATACTGTTGGCTGTGCCCTAGGGAGCGGGCAGTGATAGTGAATCTAATACGTGTGAAAGTATTTTTGTCGGGGGAAAATCTCTCCACCCCTCCAGCCCCTGAGGGAGAGTGGAGTGGCACTGTTTTATGTGCTTCAAAAACTCCTTCATATCTGCTTAATAGAAGGCAACTGGACACTTACATGTGCTTCTACATTCTGCCTGCTGCCAGTACTACTCGGCTTCTGGAAAACACCATTGTACACCACTGAGGCCATTGGAGTTGCCAAGGCAGATAAAGTTTTAGTAGAGTTATAAAAATAGTGTGGTCTCATGTACCCCTTGAAGGGGCCACAGGACCCCCAGGGGCCCCCACACCACAGTCTCAGAGTTGTGGAGCTATAACTATGGTTCTGTGGTTTTCCTGTAGTGTCAGGTGTGAGAGACTCACCCCTATGTGCTCACTGGAGTCCTCACATTTATACTTCAGCCTTGGTCCCATTTGGGAGAAATGCTTATGCTGCTCTCATTCCTGTGTAATTCTGACTTTCCCTGCTGGTCTTTAAGACCTAGGTAATTTTAGGTCAGACCTATATTTACTGAGGCCCACAGTATTCCAAGAATACAAGGAATTGTATTATTACATAATAATTGAATTGCTTAGCTGATGGGAGTTACCATTTTAAGCAACACAAAGGTAATAATTCTAAAGGATAGGGGTGTGTGTGTGTGTGTGTGTGTGTTTGCTGTGGGGAGACTATTATGAGCATAACCCAACTTTTCCCTCAACACCTAAGGTCATCCGTGTGCAAGGACCTTCACTGTGTGGTGAGATAATGTTCCCAGGTACATGAGGCAGTGCTTTGCTAAGATCATTGACATCCCTTTAAAGGTAAAAGCCACATTCATTGACTGATGTTGGCATAAATTACTTTGCTATAAAGAGACTTAAATATTGATAACCATAAAACTAGGTATGCAACTTCTTAGGCTTCAAGGTCTTTTACAACTATAAATTTAATGAATTTATTCATTAAATTTAAAATGTTGAAACCAAGATATTAATATATAACAACATTAGTGTGATTTTGCTTAAAGCAAATCATTGCTTTAAATGTGGCAAACTGACCTCAAAGGCATGAGTGCCTTTGAGCGATAAGAGAAACCAAAATGCATCTCTTTGGCATCTCAGGTGACTTATTTTTCTCTGTAGTTACTGCAGAGCCTCAGTTTTCCCAGAATGTCCTGATACGATTTGATTTCTGCTTATACATAAACACCTTTGCATGTTAAATTGCCCTTTCTGTTCTTTTCAGGGAATAGTCCCTAGAATAAAATAGTTGCTTCCATAATGTTTTCTTTTTCAAAAATTAATTTAGTACAGGGCATCCAGGGTCTCACTATGTAGATCGGACTCGTAGTGATTCTCCTGTTTTTTGCCTCCCAAGTGCTGGGATTACAGGCATGAGCTACCATGCCCAGTCTCAGTTTGCCTCGCCCAGGGGCAGGGCCGGCATAGCACATGCTCTGCCTAAGCAGAGGCTTTAATCCGCTTCGCTATCTGGCCAGCCCTTCCATAATGTTGTTGATATAAGAGTTAATGCTGAACTGCCTTTCCAGCCCTACCCCAGGAGTGCACTGAGCTGAGCACTTGGGAGGCTGACAACAGGTGGATCACTAAAGAGTCAGATCTTGTTGTGAGACCCTGAATACCCTCTAGACCCTTCCCTAAAATACAAAAAGCGCAAAACAACCCAAAAAATAAAAAAAAAGTAAATGCTAAAGTCACTGGTCAGTACTAGTTACCAGCAATTTAAGTAGCTGAACTTGGGGATTAATAGCTCATAATCAAAAGCATGCAAAATACAAATTATGGAGAACTCTTAAGTACAGCTTGTGGTGTGAGATGGATGCTCTGCCCTGTGCGAAATGGCTTGCAGGTTTGTGTTTTTTGAGGTCTTCTGTTAACTTTTTATAATTCCCTCATTCCTCATATTGTTGTGTTTTTGTTTGTTTTTCCTGTTGCTAGCCTTATGCCATAAAAATTGGTTGTTGTGATCTGCTTTGGCTTTGGAAATGCTGTTAAATACTACAGTACATGCCGTGCTGCTGCAAGTACGTACATATCCGTGTTAAGTAGGCTGTGGGTTTAGATCAGGAAAATACAATGAATTCATGGTCACTGTTGCACCCTCTTGGTGCATTTTGAGTTTGTAAAGGAGTAGAAAGAGAAGGGGTGGCTTCCTAGCTACACGAGCCGTGGGTGAGGGAAACAGCAGCTCAGCACGGCGCTCTAAATGGCTGCGCGGCTTGTGCTCCACACGTGAGGACAGCCAGGTGGAGACACGAGGTGTGACTCTTTCACTTTGTTCACTACTGGAAATGGGGATGATTCAGGAAAATGCCTTGAGCCACTAACCCTTTTATGGCTTGGCCAGATTTGCTTTGATATTGAAGCCGAGAGCTTTGGTATTGTAGCATAACTAGCCTGATGGAGCCGAGATTTGAAGTGGCAGAAGATGGGAAGGACAGCGAGATGAGATACACACGCACTTCTGTTCACAACTGTGAGTTGCCCCGCAGCCCAGCTCTACTCGGGCAGTTGCCCGCAGAGCATTTATGAAGCACTGAAATAGTTGCAGCATCTGTCGCCAACAGGAGCCGTTCAAGAAATGATAAGTAATAATTGACTTGGCAAGTCTAGGCAGAGCAAATCAGTGAGGTTACAAGAAAGGCCATGTTAGGCTTTGAGAAAGGTGGGAAATTCCCTTTGTGTCTGCAGGATGTTAAACATGTGAGCCGCCTTCACACGGTCACGGTTACCCAGCGAGCACTCCGCAGAGCAGGCGGATCTCGGTGCTGTTTTGCCACAGGCTTGTGGCGTCGTGCGTGTGGTGCAGTGCTGGCTGTGCCTCACAGGCCCAGGCTGAGTTCTCGAGAGTGTGTACTCGTCTCTTGGTGTTGTTGCTGGCAGGCAGCGAGTGGGCACCGGATTGGGATTAATAGGCGTGTTTTTAGGTTTGAGGTGGCTTTGTGTATTTGGTTAATGTCACCACATTTCCTACAGGATAATGAAGTTCCAGCCTGAGCCAGTCTTAGAGGAGCCCTAAGAGAAGCGTGAAGCTTACTTTGGACTTTAAAATGTTTTTAACCTCTTGCTGGAAGCTGGTATAATTTCGCAGCAGAGCCATGGGGCTTCCAATTGGTTGGATTTATATAACCTATTAATTTATTAATTTATTAATTCTCCTTTCAGTAAGGTTTTTCTTTTCAGTGGAACATACAAGTTGTTACTCTTGAGTGCTACTTCTTATGATTTCTGGGTCAACTCACTATATTAAATGTGGGAAAACAATCAGAATACATTTTTATTTTCCAAATCGGAAAGGAGCAGCTCCAACATTGGTGATCACATTGCTAAATGTAAAAACAGTCAAGTTAGCTAAAATAAAATAAGACTAATTATTTGGAGAGAGGGATAGTATTTGAGTAAATTAGAAAGTACTTTGAGTTTTCAGAGTGTGAGCGGTTTCAGTGAGGTTGCAGCATAGGATTGCATGTGGTTTCCATTTTATAGTTTTCCCAATTGAAAACAAACTTTGAGGATTTCCATTGAGGTTGGTCAGTTTTAACTTATGCAAGGCTCGGCACCACCTTGTGCTCCTCTTCCTGTTTCCCTCCTCATGCTGTGAAGAAAGCGATGCACCCCTGTGGTATTGATGGAAACCTTTACTTCACCAGTTCCCGTCTTCTAAACTAGGCTGAGGATCACAGAGGATGCTTGCTACTTCATGACTTGCATGAGACGTGCTTGTTTCTCTTCTAAAGTGACTTGGCTGGGTGGGAGCCCAAAGTCCCTGAAAAGGCCGAAGCTGAAATGCAAGCAGAGTTGAATAATGAAGTGATGTCACTCTGGACCAACTGAAACAGTAGGTGTCACGTGCCTGGCAGCTACTTCACATGCCCACAAAACAAGAGTAATGGTTTGCGTGGTCCTGCCTACCACCACCAAGCCACAGCTACCCCCGAAGAGCACATGCAGAGCAGTCACCCCAGGCTTAGCTGTCCATGGAAGATGCATCTTAACAAGTTGGTAGATTTTTGTAAAGCATTAAGACTCATTCACAGCCTAATTTCTGGTCCTGCCCAAACAGTGTGGCCAAAACCATTTCTATCAACTGAGAATTGGGGATAGGGGCTGGTTTGATTCCAGTTGAGAGTGCCAGCCTAGTAGGGCTGGCCTGAGGATGGTGGCACCTTTCCCAGTGTCAGGCCCTGGAGTTTAGCTTAATGTTATATTCACTGAGCTTAACAACCGTAACTTCTCGGCTTCATTATCGCGGGGGTTTCTTCACAGCTGCTGCGCATTCTGTTTATGATCCGATACTTAAAACTCTTCCAGAAAATATTTGTCACTGTGGGCCACCCTGGCTTAAATAAACAAAACAGCCACTATAGGCAAACAAACAAACTTGGTTAACTACTCTTTTTGAACACATTCAGAGAGAAAGACAAGAAGAAAAAGACCAGACATCCTAAAATTAGGCAGCATTAGTTTTGGAATGGTGCACATCGCTTACCACCTAGCCATTTGTGAATGAGGTGGTTTAAACAAAGCTGAAATGGGAATTGATTGTCTCATTAAAAATGGTTTTGTTGCATCGTCAGCACTGAGAACCGGGAAGATAACCTGAGATACTGAGTGATTCTCAGGGTAGACTGAGCAGGCAGAGGACGGTGTCACTCACAGGGGCTGCCAGTTCTCCTCTTGCAAGACAGCGAGTGCCTTTGTGCCCACCGACCTGGTTCCTCTAACTTCCTTGTGAAAATCAAGTGGCTCATATAATTAGGACCTGGCATGGTTTTTCTTTCCTGCCTTCTTCACCCTCCTGGAAATGGCTGTCCTGTTTACCCCCCACACCCCCTTTCCAGTCTGAAGTCTTCTAGCCTGCTTCAATTTCCTGCTTGATCTCTTTACATACCTTGTTCCCTTCCCATTATTCCAACCTGTAAATTATCAGTGTTGTATTTACACCGTCGTGTTGGTGAAGACCCTCACCTGTTGCAGTAGTTCACAGTGGCTTCCTATTGTCTATGATGTGAAATCCTGAGTTAGATTCAACTTTTCCCCTAGGTGTCTAAGCTCATCTCTTGCAGCTCTGTAGATGCAAGGGTCACTGGACTGGTTTCTTGTAGGGTCTGCCAAGATGCTCGACCCTGTCTCCATTCTCAGGCCATTACTCATGCTTTCTTGCACTTGGTTGGAATTCCTTCCCATGTTTTTTATTTGAACATTACTCCCAGCTAAGATCTTTTCTGTCTTCCTCTCTAAGCAATTGGTTGCAGTTGTAGCCTGTAGGCTCTTCGCTAAGAGTTGATGGCATACTATATTGTTTTATTCTTTTATTCCACAAGGTTGGCATAGTCTCCAAGACATCAGAGTAGTGCAGTGTACTGGTCCCGTCTGTGGGTGTGTGATTTGGACAGGTCCTCTGGTGTGCCTGCCCCAGAACTTTACCTCCCTGAGCATTGCTTTCCATGTCTTTCTAATGGGATGATGACTTCCACCTCTCAGGAATGTTGTGGGGTGGACCACTGTGCTCTGTATGTAGAGTACCTAGGGCAGCGCCTGTCAGAGCAGTTGGTACCCACAATGCAACTGGGCAGTAGTGCTTGTTACCTTGAAGCCATGGAGAGGCCCCAATCCCAGCCCCACATCTGTACCTGCACATTTCAGGAGTTCAGTAAATATTTATTGAGTCTGATACCTGTATGCAGACTCTGAAAGAACCTAAACATTTAAGCAGTGCTTTCCTGGGGATTTAACTTGCCAAATGTAGAAGACTGAGTGATAGAATATGTAAGCTGTATTTTTCTTGTGTTTCTATGCACTGTCCATGTTGCAATTTAAAGATTTTTGGAAAGCAATGTAAAAATGATTTAGTGCTCTGTAATTGTTTTCCTGAAAGCAAAATGATATTTATGTGAGCTTCAGTGAAAGATGCAGCTACTGTAATTTATCGTGGAAGAACATTCTCAAAGCATATAGAACGAGTAAAGCTTAAGTGTATTAAATATTCTAGAGGAAGACATATTTAGGCCATAAATCTAGTCTTCTTTTGGAATTTGTTTTCCTTCTGCTCTACCAGGTGTACAGAGATTTTAAGTTCCCAGGCCTCAGTGGGAGGAAGATTTAAGGGTCTAAGAGTACATTTGTATCTCTTTTAAATTTCTGTATTGTTTATCAGTGACATCTATAAGTGTTCTGGGGAATCCTTTCCCCTAGCATCACCCACCTTAGCTCTGTGCAGTTGTCTGGCAAGCGGTGTGATAAAGACAGAAGGAAGTGCTGCGTTTCGTTGCTGACAGGTCTGTCTCAAATGTGTGAGCACTGGAGCAGCCAATGAAATATTAAGGGTTGCTTCTGCAGCAGGCAGTCTCTGTGCTGTGTGGACGTCTGTGGGGTTTATAATTGGCCTGGCCATACGGCTGCCTAGGATTAGAGTCTCTTCATAGCTCCTGAAGCCCTCTCTTTGAAGCAAGAACATAGAGATGGTTGTATTTTAAAATGTAATTGCTGTGTTGCTTGGATTTGAACTTGGTTGTCCAGACTAAGCTGTATTTTTGCGTGAAGCCTGGTTGTTCTCAGTATAATCTTCCCCACCACCACCACCAGCTCACAGATTGAATGATAAGGATGACAGTGAAGTTTCGTTTCATTTTCAGGCCTGAGTTTAGGAATTGCAGAGCACATGGCTCTTGGAAAACATGCAAAAGGCGCTGGCAGAGCGTTGTAACCACCTTTAGAATCCAGAGGAATCCTGCTTTGTGCCCTGTAATGTTGTTCATCTAGGCCTTGCATTGGTACCATTCAGACCTCTTAGTGCAGATCCTTTTGCTACATATTGATGGCACTTATATTTCTAGTGAACTAAAGGGGAAGCAGGTGAGGGAGAACAGCCAGGACTGTCATTCTGATGCTGGCTACAGGCAGCCCTCGGATGTGGTAAACCTAGGCACTTAGAGGTGATAGGATTCAGCTTAAAAGGCCATTCACAAAAGGAGGAATCCCTTAGCTGATCTATCGTGGTTATTGAAACTGCTGATAACAATCAGAAGAATTTCTTACTGTTTTCTGCCATAAAAAATGAGGGTTGAGTAGATAACCACTTGCTGAAAGCTGATTGGCCAGGCAGTCGTGGGGCTCCTTACTGGTAGGGAGCCTTCCAAATGCGGGATAGGTGAGAGGGTTACCCAAGAAGCCAGGCCTCTTGGGAGGCCATCCTGACCAATGGTCAGCACCTACTCTCGTGTCCCCCTCAGAGTCACCTCTGCCCTCTGGTTTTGCTTGAATAAGACTGCTCAGTGTTGATTTTTTAAAATTTTATTTTATTTTATTTTGAAGAGTAAAAAACAGAAGCAAAAACAAATAGAAAAAAATACAGAAACAGGATAACATGCAACGATACATATGTTGTTGATTTTCAAAACAGGAATAGCTAATTAGCAGTGGTTGTTACATTATCTGTTTTTATTGTCAAATCTGTTGCTCAGATTAACAGATAGAGTTATGCAAGATTAGGGAAATAATTGAGTATAGGTGCTTGCTTTCAAGAAATCTTAATTTTTTTCCTTGTCTTTTTTGGTTTTAATTTATTTTAAACAGTGTATAATGATTGATAATTATAAAAGGTACACATTTAGAAGACCAAGATGAGAGGTACTCAACAATGGGTTTTGTATTACGCGTTGCTGTCCTCAATGTAGTTGCTCAGATCACAGATATCAGCGTACAGAGTTAGTCAAGGTGAAAATTCTAAACATTAACTGCTATTTTAAAAAAATCTGATGTAAATTATGTGTATAGTCATCTCAGCCATCCTGTATAGGTACTTACATCTTTTTCCCTCCTTCCTTTTTTCCTTTTCTTCTTTCACTCATCTTCGTTGATTAATCCTTAAGTTCAGTTTCTTTCTGTTTTACTATATCTATTATACTGTTCAGGTTTTATTTATCCTTTCAGGTTCTCACACAAGGGGACAATATGGTTTTTACACATGGGGGTCTAATTTATATCAGTTATGAGTACAGCCTCCAGTTGCATCCACTTAAATATGAAGGCTTTGAGTTTGTCTTTCTTTATAGCTGAGTCATACTATAAAAATGCCACATCGTTTTCATCCATTCCTCAAGCAGTGGGTATTTTGGTTGTTTCCAAGATTTGGCTCTAACAAATTGTGCTGCTATAAACATGGGTGCACATATATATCATTATGGTATGATGTTTTCAGTTCTTTTGGGAAAATACTCAGAAGGGGAATAGCTGGGTCGAATGGGATTTCCAGTCCTAGCTTTTTGAGGAGTCTCCACACTGGTTTCCATAGTGGTTGCACCAGTCTACATTCCCACTGGAAGTGGAGAAGGGTTCCTTTTTCTCCACAGCTCAGTGTTGATTTTTTATTTCCTTAGAAAAACATCAATTTTAAGGTCTCCCTGACATATTTGATCTGCCTAACACTTTCATTCAGAGCCAGGTTCCAGAGAGGCTTCTGAGAACTTTTCCTTGGTTCAACTGCTAGGCTTACCAGAGCGGTCAAAGATCTGCCACCCACTTGTGTAAGACAGGCACCCGGTCAGATTGCACTGTGAGGGCACCGAGGCATCTGCTGCATAAGGAAGTATGGCCAGGAAATGCCTTTGTGGGTCGGCCTTCTTTTGTATGTGTTCAGATTGGAACAGGGAGATGGAGTGGGTCTCTGAAAACCAGGGGAGTAATGAGGAGAGCCGAAATGATTTGCAAAAGCGGTGCACACGCTTCTGAGAAGGCCCTCTAATCACATTCACATGGGTCTCTGCGCAGGCGCTCTGACCACGTTCTCTCCGCACCTCAGTTTCTTTGCAAAGAAATTAATGATCTGTGAAGAAACACTTACAAGCATGAATAGGGCCTACTATTTAAAAGAATCCCAAAGAGAATATTCTAATACATATTTAGCCTGTTGTATTTGTTTAGTGTGTATGTTTGTGGACGTGTTTCCATTTTGGAGGTTTTAGCTATTTTAAACCTAATATGTACTGCCCAGTGTGTTTGTTCATCTTACGATCCCACTGCCTGGCAGAATTGGCCAGTGGAGCGAAGTACCTTAAAATCCTTTATGTGAGGCTGATGCTGTTTGAACCACTACTTGAGAGTAACTGCTTTCAGACCCTCAAAGCACTTAGTTACAATCCTTGGTCTAATTGCACATTATTTTTATTCATTAAGACATGTTTCAGCACTTCTTGGATGCTGTTCCTTCTTATTATAGGTCCTTCCAAGTAGAAGAACTGTTAGTTAAACATAATCTTCAACTCAGACTTTCATTCAAATGAGTCTTTTCACTAAGGCCAGTTTAAAAGAGGTTTTTAGTTCAGCTTTAAAAAAAACCCCAAAATATTTGACTTATTCAGTGATGAATATTTTGTGCTAGATTCCTTGCTGTCCGCATTATTGCTGATGTCCTTTTGCCTTTTCTACTCTTAGCTCTCATTCATGTCTAAGGTGACAAGATGCTATGTCACAGAAGGACCAATTTGATAGAACTGCTCCTGCGATTTTCCCAGAGTAATTGCTGCTGTGATCTTAAAAAACTCTCTGTCTCTGTCTGTCTGTCTCCTCTGTCTGTGTCTGTCTGTCTGTCTGTCTGTCTGTCTGTCTGTCTGTCTCTTTCTCTCTCTGTCTTAGACATATATGTCATGAGTGTGCTTAAGGATCACAGATGAAAAAAAGAGCCTCCTTTTAAGAATGCAGTTTTCCAAGCCAGAATTGAGTGGTGAACCGCTTTAGCACTACAGGGGGCTGATGTGTGCTTTGCCTCTTTTCGGAATAATTTGTAACATTCTATTTAGCATTCATAATACTGTAAATAGCAGCAGAATGCTTCAGCTCTTGGCTCCTGGGAGAGGCCGGCCGGGAGGACTCCCACTGCTTAGGGATGGTCTGTGACTCTCGGGTCTTTTAAATGCAGCAGTTACGACCCTGATAAATGGGTGGCTGGGATAGTGCACATTCGTTGACTCAAAAAAATTTTAATACATAAATGCCAGTGACCAGGTCGCCTCAGATGGACTGCAATTGATGATTCCATATTCTGGTGAAAGCTGACACCCCTGCATTTTTCTACATATGTTTTCACTGGAAAATTATTTAATTATGAAGATAACTGAGTGTGAAAAGCAAAGTATTACTAAACCTAAGAGGCAGTTCTGTAGCAATAT
>NDGM011201044.1:0-12176 GCA_002564305.1 Octomys mimax | reverse complement strand
AACTCAGGCCCTTGAGCTTGCCAGGGAAGCACTTATTCCACTGAGCCATCTCCCCGGCCCCCTTTCAGATTTTTGTATATTCTAGACTTTAATCCTTTGTTTGAGTAGCTGGCACATTTTCCCCCATTTTGTAGGCTGTCTCTTTACTCTGTGGTGGTTTGTTTGCTGCACAAAAGCTTTGTGATTCAATGCGTCCCATTTCTTGATTCTTGTTATCATTTTTTTTCTGCAAGTGGAGTTGCACTCAGAAAGTTTTCGTTTACACCTATGTCTTTAAGAGTTTTACCTGTTTTGTCTTCCTGTAGATTGTCTTTTTTCTGATGTTTGGATCCTTGATCCATTTTTTAAAGTATGGTGACAGATACAGGCCTAAGTTCAACCTTTGGCATATGGAGAGCCACTCCTCCCAGGACCATTTATTAGAGAGGCTATCTTGTCTCCAGTGGGAAGATTTGGCTCCTTTGTCAAAGACAGTGTAACTGAATAGGCCTGGAGTTGTCTCTGTGTTTTCTGTTTCACTGATGCACAAATCTGTGGTGTTTTCCCCAAGGTAATACTGATTTTGTCACTGCAACTTTGTAATATAACTTGAGGTCTGGGATTGCGATGCCCCCTGCCTTTCCCTTGTTGTTCAAAACTGCTTTTACTATCCTAGGTGCATAACACATCTTAATTCCTTATTCATTCTCTTTTCCTTCTTTTCCCTCCTTCCTCCATTTTTAGCTGCCTTCTTTTTTGTGTACATATTTGCAGTACATAATGCTCACATCCTTTGTGTCAAGCTGGTCCATGTATGTAACCCATATTCATTCCCTTTTCATCCCCTTCCCACTCCCCTCCCTTTATCTCTTCATCCCCTTTCCTTTTGTAAAATATCTGCCTCCTTAGGTCATGTTACTTGTCTTTTCTTTTGCCTTTTATTTATATTTTAGGTTTCTTATACATAAGAAAAGTATGCAATATTGAAACTTGTGTGTCTGATTCATTTCACTTAAACTTATGGTCTCAAAGTGGACCAATTGCCCTACAAATGATTCAAGTTTATCTTTCTTTATGACAGAATAATATTTCATTGTGTGCAAATACCACATTTTCTTTATCTGTTAATTTGTTGACATTCATATAGGCCACTTCCAAGATTTAGATACTAAGAATTGTGCTGCTATAAACATGAGCATGCATACATCACTGTAATATTAGGTCTTTAACTCAAGTGACAGTACAATTTCCTTTTTGCTAATGCATAAAGCAGTGTTTCTCATCCTTGCCTGCACATTAGACTCACTTGAGGAGTTTTAAAAATACGGATTGCTGCATCTTACCTCCTTATATTCTGATAGATTTAGCCTGGAGGGTAGCCTGAGCATTGGGAGTGGAGGCAGTAGTAATTGGACAGATTTGAGACATATTTTGAAAGTGGGATATGTTGGCTTTGGAGAATTTCCATAGGGTTCTAAAAGCAAGGAGCAAATGAGGTGGCCCAGTGTCTCACTTGGGACTTACAGTAGATTATCGTCCCATTCACTAAAATGCAGAGCACTGCAGGAAGAGCAATAGGTTGGGTGATGCTGAAGCTCAGTTGTGGGTATGTTGAATTTATGATGACTGAGTAGTCAAGGAGGCAGAAAAGATTCCATAACAGATTGCATATGGTAAGAAGAAAGGGAGAAGAGGAGCCACGAGCACATTTTCTCCTCATATGGCCCAATTTCAGTCTTTTCATGTCTCTTATCTTGGTCAATTCCATTTCTACAGTGTTGGTCACATCACTGGCTGGGTACCAATAGGTTAATCACATAAGCTGTACGTGTGTTAGTTCACTCCATCTCGAAACCCCTTCTGATTCCTTTACCTGGCTAAATTGCACACACTTTGTAGGTCTTCGGACTACACAGTAGATTTAAGCCTTTAAGACCAATTAGTGGGGGAAAGTTGAAAGAAATTGTGCTAAATTTTGCCCCTTCAAGTTCAGCTGGATGCATATGGCCTGATCAAGACAAAATGGGACAAGTCCTGACTGCCTTTGGGAAAATGAAGTTCCTGAGCAAGGAGTTTTGTTACTGCTTGTCTCATGTAATATCCCAAATCACTTTCATTGCTATTTGCCTATTCTACAGCTATAGAAACTGAGGCCCAGATAATAAGCAATTCAGTTTGGCTGATATAAATAGTCAAATGCAAAACTTGAACCATGTGTGGGTCAGGAGTGCTTAGAGAATTTCATTCATTCTCATCACACACAGAGTGCATGCTTCTGGACTCCAGGGCGTCCTGCACAGAAGCTTTCTAAGAAGCACCAGAGATCTCTTAGTAAAAATGAGATTGCCTGGTAGGGGTTCCATTTGCAAATCTACCTTGAGTCATATTTTATACAATTTGAAACCCCACCTGTCTGTGAAACAGATACAAAGAGCTGAAAGAGCAATTAAAGAGCAAAGATGCTCATTCCCAAGGTGAGGAAACAGGGGAGAGGGAGGCCAGGTACTTTGCTCAAAGTCAAAAAGTGAATTGGAGACAGAATCAGGGCAAGTCTCAGCGGTCCTGAGGCTCGATTAACACCATTCTGAAGTTATGAGATTCTTCCTAGCAGGCCTTTCTGCCTCAAATGTACCCTCACATCCTGGTGAAATACAGAGTAGGCAAGAGCTGGTGTGTTCATGGTGTGTGGGTGGTGCGTGCGCAAGAGCACAGGTCTCAGAGAGCAGGCACGTTTTAAAAGAATTGCTGAGGGGTGTACAGAGCAAAAAGCGTCCCGAGGCTATAGCAGATGACTCTGCCCAGAACTGGTTCAGTTACTTCCTGCCTAGTGCTTGCTCTGGTGCCAGCCAGCTCCACAGCTCTCAGCTCGGGGCTGGAAAAAGACATAGGACAGGGCTCCTTAATGAGAACATTTGGGAACCTGGAAAAGGTTAATGATCTGCAGCCTCGACCATCCGTCAGCTGCCCAGCCAGAGACAGTAAACACTGTTACTCATCTAATTAGCAGGAAAGGCTGGGCAGGGGCTGAGGATGGGGCCTTAGGGATGACAGACTAAGTGTCCACCCATTTAGGGCTGCTAAGGGAGGGTACCAGAGGGCACAGGGATACATTCTGGAAAACAGTTGGGAGGGGACTCATTCCCAGCTCATCCCCTGCAGCTTTGGCTGTGCGCTGTGGTGAAGACATGGAAGGGCACAGACATTGATTGAGGTCCTGCCTTGTACCAGGCATTGTGTTAATACATTTTGCTTGGTCGTCTTGTTTACTCTGCCAAACACCATTACAACTTTCTCACATTTATTAAACATCTGCTGTATGTCACTTTACATGTATTACCGTATTTTTTAAAATCTTAGAAAATAGTTGGTATTTTGTTTCATAGGAGAGAAAATTGAGACTTGCAGGGTGTAAGTGGTCTATTTGCTGACTTATTCAATACATGTGCATTACATGCTCACTCTGTGTCAGGCACTGTGCTCGGCACTGAATACATAAGGAAATAACGGGTGCATACTTTGTCTTCACAGAGCCTACTGGCTGATGGGGGAGCTAAGCATTAAATGTGAGGCTGCCCTGCTAGAAAGCAGTAAGACTATGATGGAGATCTAGGGTAGGGAAAAAGGTGTAGGAAGGATCGTGAGGGGCCTCAGGGGAGAGGTGCCGTGGGTGTAAGAACAGTATATGTCATAAGCAGCTTAGTGTATTTCCAGGAGCCTGGGCCCCTGGCAAATGATGTCATGATTATTGGAAGGAAGGACAGGGAGACTTTTCTAGGCATATATGTGCATTGGATTCTGGGAGGCTATTTACTTTACATTTGCCATGAATGACTCCAGCTTCAATGAGCAGGTAGTAGAATTAGCAGTGGCTTTGCAATTGCTGAACAGTCAATGAGGAGGGATATGGAAGAGGAGTGGGTATTCTTTTTTTTTGTACTAAGGCTTGAACTCAGGACCTTGCACTTTCCAGGCAGATGCCACTGAGCTATCTCCTCAGCCCTGGGTATTCTTTGAGAACTTGGTACAGTGTGTGCCTAATGGCTCACCAGGTCCTAGGAGAAGGTGCTTAGCAACAGTTAAGGATCCAGTGGGTTTTTTTTTCATGGAGGCCTTTAATTGAGGCTGAAAATTGATTTTTTTTTTTTTGGCGGAACCAGGGATTGAACTCAGGCCCTTGCACTTGTCAGAGAAGCGCTTATTCCACTGAGCCATCTCCCTGGCCCCTGGAATTTGTTTTTGTTGCTAGATTAAAGAAGAAGTGAGTTAAGAGCTGAACAATGTAGTTCTGATTGGTCAGCTCAAAGCGTGGGATTCTTTGAAGGCTTCCTGGAGGAGAGAAGAAGAAAAGAAAGAGGGGAAGGAGCAGATAAGTAAAAGAATGCAAAAGTAGTAGAGAGGGAGGGAGAGAGAGAGAGAGAAAGAGAGGCAGAGAAAGACAGAAAGAGAAAGAGAGACACAGAGAGAGACAGAGAGACAGATTGAGAGAGCCAGAGACAAAGAGAAAGAGACAGGGACAGAGACATAGAGAGAACAAACATAGGAAAGTGAGGGAGAAAGAAAAATGGAGGAGGAAGGGAGAGAAATGGAAGGGGAGAAGAAGAGTAGACAAAGGTAACAGAGGTGGCAGCACAAGAATGGCAATGAGAGGAAATAGGCTGAGACAGAGTGTGACAGAGAACAGTGCACAGTGTGACCAACAAAATGAGAAGGGAGTGAGAAGCAAAAGGGCAAGGCTGTAGTGAGGTGGGAGATTTCATCCAATTTGAGGCCCTACAGGCTGCTGGAATCAGGCTTCAGATAGGTTGCTGTAGCCTATGAAAAATAGCTCTTTGCATTCATAATGGGCCCAGTCTTCTGGGCGACTGAAGGGTACAGATATGTGTGTGTTGTGTGTTGTGTGAGTGTGTGTATGTATGAGTGTGTGTATAGGGTTGACAAAACTCATTACAAGGGCATGCGTGTACTCCTTTCCCAGCACAGTCCTGCTGAAATGGACTATAACTCATCTGGTAAAGGCAACCTTCTTTGTGCATCAAATGACATTTTCACATCATTTAGGAAAGGTTTCCATTGAGAAATGAGTTTCTCTAATTTGGACCATAAAAAATGTGGTCCTCAAACTAGAGTAACCAGAAGATCTAGGATTGCATGTAGGCCTGCATCAGGAATTAGCCGCTTACTAGCTCTGTGACCTTGAGCTGTTTCATCAACTTCTCTGGTTCTCAATTTTCTCCCCAATGATGAAGTGGTTGTATTTAGTCCTTGGCCACTTTCCCACTTGAGCACGTGTGAGAAACAGGTGTAGCCAGGGCCCCCAAGGAAATCTATCCTGATGACCTTTAGTTTGAAAGGAGGAGGGGAGGAGAGAGGATCAACAGATCAGATCAGAAGGCAGTGTGGAATGAAGCAGGAGTATAAATAAAGTAATGTCTAAATAAGCTGACCAACTGAAATGGAATGGGCCCCTGGAAACTCAGCTCTCAGTTGGGTTCTCTTAGCCCAGTGGACTTGCTCTGGGGAGGGGCCCTTCACCTCTCACAAGGACCTCTCTTGGCTCCTGTTTGTCTCCTGCTTGCCTTCCATTGCCTTTCTCCTCACCACTTTGTAGGGCTGATGTAGCCTTCTCTGCATTAGGGGAAATACATCCACACACTTTATTTCTGGTGGGAAGTTTCAGTTCTATGCACTGTAATACACCAGTATCCCAGATGCTGCATGAAATGTCAAGGTTAATGGGGGCTCCCAACTCTTAAAGTACCATGCAAGCTTCCAGGAGGGGTGACAGTGAAAGCCCCGATCATGGGGTTCTTCAGGCTAATTATGTGCGCTATACTTGTTTCTTGACTGCTTATAGACAAAGTTAGTCCCCTATTTTTTTTACCTCCAAACCCTCTGGTTGGAGGTAATCCAGATCAAACTGGATTATTGTGACTGGATTGTTGCAGTAGTCTCTTCCTAGGTCTCTTTGCCTCCAGCTTCTTTTTCTGCTCCATTCGCAAATCCTTCACCTTTACTTTTCTGTATCTTAATATTGATTCAGTATCTCTTCTACTTGATGGAGCTATGTGAAAGAAGGTATCGACTCATGTTGTTAATTGTTTAATTCTCTTTGCCATTCACTATACATTCCATAAAGAAGGTGCTCAATAAGTGTTTGCTGGATGAACAAATGAGTGGATCCATACCATGATGTGATCACTGTGTTTGTCATTGCATGGTGGTCCTCCCATGTTCTCTGACAGTCCACAGTGTGAGCTGCTATCAATGGACTTCACTTACAGTCTGTAATTTTGTATTGGACTGGGAATTCCATGAAGATAGGGAACCTATCGTGTTACCTATGTTACCTTCATGACATTCACTTTCCTTAATGCCCTTTCCATTTAGCAACTTTCAGTGTGTTGAATGAATGCACAAATGAATCTTGTACTGGGAATACACTTTCTCCTCCATCTCTGGTTGTATATTTAGCTGTTATTTATTGGTCACCTACCATGTGCAAAGCATTGTTTAGGGCATTAGAAATGTAGCAGTGGACAAGACAGACAAAAACCCTGCTTTGATTTAGCTTACATTCTAGAAAGGAAGACAGTCAATCAATGGATATATCTTTATATACTCAAATGTCAGGTAGTGATAAGTGCTAACAAGAAAATTAAAGTAGAGCAGAGAAGCAGAGAGTGGTACAGGGAATTCCTCTTTTAGCTGAAGATTTCAGGGAGGATCACCCAGAGGCAACATGAATAAGATTTGAATGGGCTAAGTGATGAAGCATCCCAAGTAGTAGGCCCAGGAGCTTGAGGAAGGCATATGCAAGGCAAGTTTCCCAACTAGTAAGAGGACCAGTGTGCTTAAGGTATAGTGAGCAAGGAGAGTAGGAGACAAGACCAGAAAAGGGGGCAGGGGATAGAGTGTAGGGTTGTGGAGGCCATAAGAAAGAGCTGAAGAACTATTCTAAGTGAAATCAAGAGTCACCAAAAGATTTTTAAGCGGGTTATGTTCAACAATTTATTTATATTTTTAAAAGATCTGTGGACCCTGATGAAGAAAGTCCTAGATGCTAGAGTGGAAGGAAGGAACCAAGTTAGAAAGCTAGTGCAATATACCAAGTGACAAATGACAGCTCAGCCAAGTGACAAATGACAACTCAGTCCAGTGTTGAGCATCGAGGGCAGTGGAGTTAGAAATATTATAGTCAGCCAGATAGGGCTAGGTCCTCCAGCAGTCAGTACTGAAGAGAGGAGATACCTCGCAACTGTGGGAGACACAGGCACTTCTGCTGTGGGCCAGACCTTAGGACAAAAGATCAAACAAATGCAGCCACATACCTCCCTAAGGACAGACATCAGGGACTGATATTCTAAATAGGTATCAATTACTTTGAAAAAGCCAGGAAGTCAATAATCTACTGCCCTGCAGGAAAAGCCCCTGTTTTGTATTCATGCTCACTTGCTACATGACTTGCTTTTCCATTTGACAACGACTTAATCCATTTGACCCGAGCAATTATACTTGTAATCTTATTGGTTGACTATAGTTTGTCCCACCTCATGCCCACGTAAGTGAGTTCCCATGGTTTCCACCTTATACCTGTCTCACCTTATAGTTTTGCTCTATAAAATCCCTAGAAAAGGCAGGGTCTTTGGCAACCCTCTCTGGTTCCCTTCTGTCCCTCTCTGAGACAGAAACTTTCTTTTCTACATAAATATGTTCAGCTCTTAAGCTTCATTATTCATAAAATGGGATCTTAGAGAACATGAACTCGTCCCAGGGATCTTTCAGGTTGGGAGTTTCTTTGCCCTATCTTTTTAGTAACTGGAAGTGAGGAAGGCACAGTTGGGTCAAGATATATTTTGAATACAGAGCCAACAGACCTGTAGATAGTTTCATTTGATAGGAGAGAAAGACAGAGAAGAATCTAAGATGATTTTGCAGATTTTATGCAATCCAGGTCCTATGTTTTTATGGCTTCATTGAAAGCCACCTCCTCTGGAAAGCCTTCCCTAATATTCCCTACTGTCCCCCTCATGCATCTCTCCCTGGAGGCCCAGAACACATTGCAGCTCTGTGGTGCTAATGACACATTCCAGGCCCTGCAGAGAAAAGCTACTTCTGCACAGGTCATCTTTGCATTTTCCACCAGATGCAGTACATGATTTGTGCAGAATAGGTGTCTATAAAACACTGAGTTTGAATAGAGTAATTGAGCTGATGCTATTTATTATTGCTTTCAGTGCGTGGTGGCCAAACTCTCCAATCATTAGAAAGTAAACAGAAGAATTATTTCAACATTGCCAGCTTTTAATTACCTGATAGATACCTCTGCTTGAATTATTGACATCATGAGCATTAAAATGTGGTCCCTTTACTAAAAGGGAACTCGTGTTGTGTAGAGGGTGCTGGAGGGTGAGATAGTTGGTGAATTCTTTCAGCTCTGGTTCAATGGGGAAATCTGGGAGACAAGTGAAAATGTTCTAGAGCAAGACCCAAGTGCTGCTTCTGAACACAACAGAAGTGAGATGAGGCAGGAATTTGAGAAGTGTGAGAGTTGAGCCATGTGGACCTTGGTTCACATTTCAGCTCCACTGTTCATTACCTGTGGAGTTATGAGGAAGGCATTTATTTTAGCTCATTCATTTGCTTACATATAAGAAGTACATAAATGCCAAGTGTACAAGTAGTTGGATTTTTACAGATCTTCACATCCATGTACCCATTTTCTAGATAAGAATATCGAGCACTTCCGGCACTTTAGTAGGCTTGCTCATCCCCCTTCCTGGAAAGGTAGCTCTCAGTATGAGCTTTATTACCATGGAGCAGTTCTGTTCTTAATCTTCATGTACATAGAACTATGCAGAAGTCATTCTTTTCTGTCTGGATTTGTTCTACGCAAATACTTTAAACGTAGTAAGCCTCAGTTTCCTTCTCTTTGTAACAGAAATACCAGCAACACTTATATTATGAAGATGTGAAGATTCAAGATGATAAAGCTTATAAAACGCTTTGGAAAGTGCCTGGGACAGAGAGTACTGAATAATTTGCCGGTCTTCCTTTCTTCTTTCCAAGTTCCTAGAGCTATGTTAAGCAGTGTTGAGGTATAAGAAATTACAGAAAGGAATTTGTACCCTTAAGGAGATAATAATCTAGTTAGGGAGAGAAGAAAATAAAGTGGCTGCTAAGTGGTGAAAGATAATATGAAAGAAGATAATACTAACATAAGAAATATAATAATATCAATTACTAATCATGCTGCTGAGTGGAGAGCAGACAGACAATACAGCGAAATGGCTAAAAGTACAAATTTTGTAGTTTTTGGACTGGTTCTAGTCCCGGTTTTTCCACTTATGAGCTGTGCAACCTTGAGGATGTCACATTATGTCTCTAAGAATGTTTCTTTATATGTAAGATGGGACTAATACTCTTATCAACCTCATGAGATTGCCAAAAATCCTGAATGCAACATTGTATGTACCAGGCCTGGCATGGCACTTGGAACATACTATATAATGGAACAATGGTATTTGATGACATTTTCTTTCACTGGTTTGCAATACCAGGATTCACTGAGATCCAGAAACACCAGTCAAAAAGGATCAGCTAAGCGGCTTTCACTGCTCCCCTAGTCCAGCTGAACAGGTAGCTTCCCAAGTAACTGTTGATACTCAGGGAGTCACTACTTCACTTAACCGTCTTCCTTGCTTGGGTAAATACACAGGACAATCCCAGAGATCTTTGAGCCTAGCACTCTGCCTCTGCCATCCCTCCGACTTTCTCTTTACTTGTCCCTCAGGCTTAACATTTAGTGACCCAGGCAGTTAACTAGGAACCCGTGTAGCACTCAAGCAGGTGCCATGGCAGCCTGGCCCTGACATGGCAGTCTTGTCATCAAGTAGTACAAAAACCTTCTAAAAAGAAAACTAATTTTTAGAGAAGTTGGAGATTCAAGGCAAAATTGAAAGTCTAGAAATTTCCCCTGTACTCCTCCATGCAGCCTTCTCAGTTATCAATATCCCTCACTATAGCAGTACATTTGTTCAAATCGATGAACTTACACTGACACATCACTGTCATTCAAATTCCACAATTTACATTAGGGTTACTTTTGGTGGCATGTATCTATGGGCTTGGATAAATGTATGATGACATGGATCTACCATCATAGTCTTATGGGGGCCAGGGAGATAGCTCAATAGAATAAGCACTTGCCTGGCAAGCTCAAGGGCCTGAATTCAATCACCAGTTCTGCCAAGAAAAAAAAAGAAAAAGAAAGAAGCAAACAAACAAACATCATATTGTTATACAGAATACTTGAACTGCCCTAAAGAAATAAATAAACTATGCTTCTCCTTACAGTTTTCTTTCCCCAAACCAATGCCAAGCACAGATGCTTTTTCCTGAATCTAGTTTTGTCTGAAAAGTACAATTTTCACAGCTATTCTGAAGCCAATATTTAGAGGCCCAAATTCTTTAAACATTGTTCATCAACACATTGTTTTGAGAAAACATTTTGAAAACAGTTTTATGCATTCTGCTTTCCACTGTTCAAAATAAAATTTTTTTTTCTAAAAAAGAACTTAAAATTCAACATGTCTTGAAAATATTTTTCAAATTGAAACAAATGTCTGAAAAGCTTCTTGCAGATATGGTGATTACTGAGATGATTCAGCTCCAATGAATATTTTCTCTAGTGGTATTCTGATGATTGTATTTTTAGGACTTGATTTAGCTAGATAATTTTTTGAAAAACATATTTGTTTTCTATCTTCAGATTCAGCCAAGAAACCAGGAAAATTTGAAGCCTTAAAGCCTCAACATAAAACATATGTTAAACAAATGAATCATATTTTCATTTTTTTTGGCTGCCAGGAAACTCAGAGTTACATTAGATAGAGATAAGTTTTTTTTTTACCATTGATCCCTCCTTCTTCTATCATCCTTTTGTTTTTATTTATCTGCTTTATTTCTCTGCATTTTGATGTTAATCTTTTTCCAATCCACTTTCGGTTGAGATAGAGATATTGGTGACATATACGTAACTATTTCAAATATCTACAAATAAAAAATCTACTTAGTAGAAAATGAGGAAAATATTTGAACCAGTATTTCAGAAGATTGGAACATCAGTATTTATGAAAATACCCCCAATTTCAGTAATGCTCATAAGTACAAATTTGGAAAACTAAGATATTGCTTAATACACATTCAAATGGCAAAATTAGAAAATTAATATTAACCATATTAATTATTATAATAATATTATGAAGTGGTGATGATATGGGGAATCAAATATTCTCATGGGCCAGTGAGGTGGCTCAGAGGTCTAAAGTGCCTGCTTAGGCAAACTTAGGCAGGTGCAGGAGGCCGCAGTTTGATGCCAGGCACCACCAATTGTACCAGCCCTGCCCTCAGGGCGGGGCGAGCTGGCCAACAACAACAACAAAAACACCCAAATATTCTAATTTGCTGCTGGCTAGAGTGTAAACTGGTAGATCAAATCTGGAGCACAATCTGGAAGACTTATCAAAATTATATTATTCATAAGTTTTTTGAATCAGTTTATAATTTTGGAACTGATCCATTAAAGATGTATGCTATGATGGTTATGGAATTATTGATTCTGATAACAATGAAAGCAACCTAGATATCAGTCAGTAGGGAACTTTAAGCAAAATATAACATGAACATGACAAGAATGCTATTTAGGGTTACAACTCCAGATATGTCTTGGTTAACACTACCTGCCATAACAAAATATCATAGTCTTGGTAGTCTAAACAATAGAAACAAAACTTTCCAGCTCTGCAAGCCAGAAGTTTAAGATCAGGTTTCCAGGATGTTTGTGCTACTGTGATGCGTTGCTCCAAATAAGGCCTCTCATTCCAGCATGAGAGCTCCATCTTCACAACTCATCAAACAGTAATTATTTCCCAAAGGCCCCTCTCCAATTCTGGTCCAGCTGCTGCCATATTAGGGGTTAGGACTTCAACTTACGAGTTTTGAGGGACACGAACATTCAATCCATAGTATTTTTCCCAATATCTCCCAAATTCATGTCCTTGCCATATGCAAAATATATTCATTTCACCCTAACGGCCACAAAAGTCTTAACTCACTCTATAACCAACTCTGAAGACAGAAGTTCAAAGTTTCACCTAAATTACAATGATACATGCATACCTATGATTATAGCAGCACAA
>NDGM011201041.1:0-17467 GCA_002564305.1 Octomys mimax | reverse complement strand
TGTTTTGCCGAGCTTGTTCCAAGTAGGTGCTTTAGACCACCGAGCCATCTCGCCAGCCCCTATTTACCTGTTAGTAGCTGCAAGGCCAAGAAAACATGGAAGGTTTTAATACATACAATGGTCGGCTGTTCGGGGCTAAAACAGAAAGCAGTCCTATCAGATGCTACTATATTTATGAATTTTGGAGATGCTGTGCTAAGTGAATTAAGCTATCATGAAAAGGTGAAAGGTGTACAATTCTACTCATATTAAGAATATAAACCAGAACAAGTTCACAGAAACAAAGTCAAATTCATAGCAATAGAATTTACCAGGCTTTTGGAGAAGGAAGAAAAATTGAAGTTGTCATTTAATAGGTATGAAATTTTATATTTACAAGATGAAAAAGCTCAAGAGGTCTGGTTCACACAATATAATGACTATATTTAACACTACTTAGCTACAGCCCTGAAATGGGTTAAGAGGATAAGATCAGGTATTTTTAAAACACGGCAGTATTATTTTTGCATATGCAAACCTCCATTTTTTCTCAATTACAAATTACTAAATTATCACATAGTATTCAATATTTTAATTAAATAGAAATTAAGTTTAGCTCTGTATATAGAGATACCAAATGCAAAATGTAAGATGCTCCAGAACTGAAGTCAGCTTAAATATAGACAACATTGTCAGCTGCATGTGTGAATGCGCTATCAGGTCAGCGAGCTTCTCAGGTTCTTATCAGGCCTTTTTGCTCAGAAAGTAGAACCGCAAATTAAAAAAAAAAAAAAAAAAAAAAAGACACCAAATGGGAACTTTAGTCCTAGTTTTTGAGGAATCTCCACACTGATTTTCACAGTGGCTGCGCCAGTCTGCATTCCCACCAATAGTGGAGAAGGGCTTCTTTCCACCACAGTCCCACAAGCTTTTGTTATTGGTTGACTTCTTGATGACACCCATTCTTTCTGGGGCAAGAAAGAATCTCAGCATTGTTTTCATTTTCATTTCTCACTAGACCAGTGATGTGGAACATTGTTTCAGATGTTCATTTGCCTTTGTATTTCTTCATCTGAGAAGTGTTTATTCATCACAGACACCCGCTTTTTAATCGGGTCTTTGAATCTGGTGGTGGCGGAGAGCGCCCTGAATTTCTTCAGGTCTTTATATGTTCTAGATATGTATTTTGTCTGAGGAACATTCAAGATGGATCATGTACAGGTACAGATTTCTATGGTCAGTATAATCATGCATAACTAAATTGTATCCATAAACTTAATAGAAACATTTTTAAAAATATGTAACACATTTGTTAAAAAGTGTACCATACCAAAGTAAAATCTCGAACAAATAAATAACAGAAAGTTTTAGAGTTCCTGTTGCAAACTTGAACTTGTAGTCAATTCACTTTCCCTTCACGTTATTAGGAATTTGTGATGCAAAAGTTGAAACACAGTTTGTTCTGTCTCGAATTACAGTGCTGGAGATTGTGCCCAGGGCCTTCACAATGAGCTATTGTTTTTAAAAACTAGTTAAGTCTTTCTTTCTTTCTTTCTTTCTTTCTTTCTTTCTTTCTTTCTTTCTTTCTTTTGGAGGAAGGGTCTACAGGGTGTTCAGGGTCTCACTACTAGATCAGACTCATAGTGATTCTCCTGTTTACAGCCTCCCAAGTGCTGGGATTACAGGCGCATGCTACCACGCCCAATCTCAATCGCTGTCTCAGCATGCCCTGGGGGTGGGGCCAGACACACAAGCCCATAAAAACTAGTTAATTTTGAGTTATACATTTTACCATCTTCCTGACTCTGCCTCCCAAAGCACTGGGATTACAGGTGTGCACCACCCTACCTAGCTGACTAACAATTCCTTAGATAAATTTTGATTGAGAAAAGGACCTTTCATAGCAGGAAAACGCAATGATAAGCCACTGAAACTATAGGGACAATGGGCCAAAACTAAAATAAGATGTGCAGATGCAAGCATGGTATATGAAATCACATTGTTCTGTGTTTCTTATGTTCCTAATGATTTGGCAAGAAACAGAGCTCATGTGCCACCTTTAAAATTGCCTCTCTGCGTATGCTGCTGGCCATTTAATTATTTTTCTCCTTTGCCAAATAGCTTTAATTCAAACTGTGTCTTTTAAAACATTTTTGATAAATACGAAACCTCAAGTACGTGTTGCACTGAGTGTGGCTTCTAAGCAAAGCTTCCCGTTGTAATCCGCCAATGTGTGGTCACTGTCCTGCTGGAGTGATCAGTCAATTGACTCGCTTCTGGTTCGTCTGGATTTCTTCTGTCTTTACTTATTTTCCATAGAGTAAGGATAAGTATTATAACTAAAAGGAGACAATACTACATTTTGATTACCTTTTACATTTTTTATTAGCGTCTGTTTTCTGTTTATAATTACATTCTCCTGTGGAGTTGGTGAATGTACATAACCTGTCTTAGCTATTTCTTATGCCCCTTTCCTTTCGTGGTCACCTTTGATTTCCTGCCTTTGGACTAAATATTACCCTCAGGGTTCAGATGCTTATAAAACTGATCAGGAAAAAGAAGGAGCCTGGAAATAAAGCCTGATGCCTGAATAGACTGCAGAAGAGCTTCCCCTTGCTGGAGCTCTCCTTCCTGGCATTTCCTTCCTGAGTGCAAATGTGAGGCACGAAAACTCTGTTTCTAGATTAATTAGACATTCCCTCAAGAAATATTTAAAGTTATCCTTTACCACCATTACCAGGTCATTAGAGAGAATTTATAATTCCCAAGCCTAAGGATAACAAGCCACAGACCACTGGAAGGTACCACAGAGAGCAAAACTTTGGCATTAGAATGTTTAGTCACAGATGGTGAAAGTAATTTCCACTCTGCTGCCCACAGATAGCCGACTCTGCTTCCCTTGCGTTTGTGTCTCTCTACATCTCATACAGTATGTTTTTTGTCTCTGTAAAATTTGTTTTGCTCTGCAACAGCTTTAAATTTGGTCTTCTGAGGAGACTGATACTTCCTCATTTTCTGAGGAGGAAAATTGGTGGATTGTTTTGTACATGGAGACCCCTGCTGCCACTGTCCACACTTGAGATCGTTATGTCAGACTAAGCGGGATTCACCTGTGGCCCCTTATACCAGGAGGCTCCCAGCTGCCACTCTGGCTCCTTCTGTCCTGCTGTCTCTGCCTCTGCTGTGGGTACCCACAGTTTCTTTCATAATAGCCTCTCGCCTGGCAAGCAGCTCATTAACTTCAGCCTTTCTCCCGAGTCCTGGACAGCCACACCACGAGCCTTCCCTAACTGACTGGCCAGAGAGATAATAAAGCTTTATTTCCCTTTCACAGCAGTTCAAGGGCAGGTCTTCATGCTCTTTTCTTCCAGACAAGTTTGAACAGAAGCTGAGGGACACAAAACATATTTTCCTCACTAATGTTCTGGATTTCATTAAATTGGAAATGACTCCAAATGACCAACAGATTCTTCATTTGTGTGGTTCCACGTTTTATAACAAACATCACCTGAGGTCATGGCTGACTACCTATTTGCTTTAGGGAATCCTGAGCCAAATTGAAATCTGCGTGCCTCTCTTCCAAGTTTCACATGCTGAAATTACCTTCCTTCAGTGCAATTTGTAGTTTATTTTGTTTCAGGGGTTTGTGTTTCATTGCTACTGCTCACTGACAAGCAGAATACCATTTGTCTAATGTGGGACAGGTCAGACATGAATACTCCTTAAGCCTAACATTCCCAGCCGTGGTGAATTCCACCACAGTGCAATTCCACAATTAGCAGTCAAAATATTTTCAAAGACTGTAAATACTTTTGAAAAGAGATCTCTACTGAATTGATGTGAACCAATCTGAGCAGTCTACCTTACAGAAAACCTCCAAAGTTTCAGGACACAAACAGTATGAAAATATGTTTCTCTGTCTTCCTACAAGTGGAAAGAGGGCTTTCCAAGAGCTTTGCCCTCACAGTGACTCAGAAGCGGGACCAGACACACCTTCTTCCTCACCTGTCTCCAACAAAGCCTGGCCACAAGAAGGGGAAGGATGGCTTGGCAACTTGCTTTCAAAATTCCTGAGCACAGGTATTCACCACTGCTTCCAGGCAGCAAGCCCAAGGATTGCCACAGGCACACCTAACTCCAAGAGGATGGCGAAGTAGAATCCTTCTCAGACCAGCAGGCTGGTGAACGACCTGTAGCACATTAGCTCTTTATACATATTTAAGTGATAACTATTTGAAACTTGGGCTAGAAAATTAGACTTAAGGGTGCCCAAGAAACAAGAGAAAACTTTTGATATAAAAAAAATTAAAGGATAGAAGCAACAGAGCACTAGACAGTATTGCGGGGACAGGACCATTCCACAGCAGCAATGCCCAAGCTCACCAGCTTGCAGTGCTGTTCAGTAAAATAATAATTCTTAATCTTGGTAAGTAATTCTATGAATAATACAATGTCAATCAATAAGATGGAAGCAATCAGTTAATCAGTATTTAATAAACGTCACTTATAAAGTTTTGTTGCTTTATTAGCCATGGCTTTGTCCAGAGGAAGTACTATAAAATATTCGTGAGGGAATGATTGGAAATTACTCACCTAAAGTAGAAGATTTACAGTTCCCTGGGAACAAGGGCTATGTCTTTTATCTTTCTCTGCCTCTGATTGCTAAGTTACAGCAGGCAGATTGACTGAGGAAGGTAACAGAAAAACATGCAAATAAAAGGCCTGAGCTTGAGGCTTTTCCTGATCTTTTACTGGCAGATTAACTCTAAGCACATGGCCCTTGTTTTTGCCCCAGTAGCATCTATTTCTCTTTTGGGTACGTTCTCTAAACCCCAACTTCCACTCTTGAAATGACTCTAGACATTCCCTATGTCCATGAGCACCTGTGCTTTGTCTCCTGGATTTTGCCCTAGTGCGTGTCCCAGCAAGCACGTTCCCATGGTCAGAGAGTCATGTCTCCATAGGGAGATGAAAAGCTTCATTGAAAGCTTTATTTCATTTTACTTTTTAATCACTAGAGAAAAAGAGACATGTATTTTTATTCGATGGTGAGAGAGGATTTTACACCAATCTCGAGAGGTTGGCTGCCTTTTATTTTCCAAAGGTGATCATTGCCTGAGAAAGGAGCCAGGTTAGGGAACGCTCAACTGAGTGGTGGAGAGAAAAGCAGGGAAAGTTATACACTGAAGCCATTGCTTAGACTCACTTTGTTGGACTTCTAGCCTTGACCTTTTTACCTGTCAGCCACTAGTTATGCCTTCTTCTTTGATTATTTGGAGTTCTTGAGTCACAAAGTGTTATGACAGACAAATCCTTTTAAGTCTATTTTCACTTAAAAAATAATTATGGTTATAATATTATATAAATTTAGTCAAAGAAATTACAGATCTTTAAAAATACTGTATGCACTAGGCGTGGATACTGATTGCACATCTTGTGGATATGTGTGAGCAGAAGTGGAATTCCAGCTGATGTCCCTGTCGGGATTCCGGGAAGCACACAGTAGATCAAGACAGAGATTTAGGAGTCATCAACATAGAAAATATAATCAAAGCCAAAGTGATACATAAAAGGGCTTTTCAAAGCGTCTTATCCTTAAAGAAGAAGAGGGTATTGGACATTTTAAATTTGATGCTGCATAAAATTCAGTGGAGTTGAGTACAAAGGAATAATTTATCTGAAGTCAAAAGGGACTATGTTGCCCTAAACCTGTAGAGTATACCATGAAAATTATTGTTCATTACCTAGGCAGATAAAGGAGAGTCAGTGAACAATCTCACAAAATAACATTTTCACTCTTGATAAAATTGCCCTCATGGAAAGAAGATATCTTGTTCCCTTATTTTTCTCATCACCTAATGCCCAAAGTTAAGGATGCAAAATTTTATTTAGCTCGCAAGTTTGTGGAGCTTTCAGTCCACAATCAGCTGGCTCCAAGGCAGAATGGCATAACGGAAGGGTGATGGCTTATGGTGGTGAAAGATGCCAAGGACAACAAGGGCAGAAAGGGGAGCAAGGCTCTGGTACTCCCCTATACCTTATGTAGTCTCCCACCCCCAGGACAGATGTACCATACACACCACGAAACCCAACGTTGAGGACAATAAACCAATCACAAACTGTAGCTTCCCTGGTCTCCAAAATGCTCACCACCCACGACTGCATGAAGTTTTCAGGGAACGTCCAGACACAAACCATGTTAGAAGAGAGGTGATATGTGGAAGTTAATGACTTTAGAGTAACTAGTTGATTCTTCCAATTCTTTAAGCAAAACTTAATAAAGACCTTCTTCAAGGAAATAAGAAGTACAATGAGAATGATGTTTGAAGGATATTAGGGATATCTTACATAATTCAAAGATTAACAGGATAAAGAAGAACAGCTAATATAAAGGGCTTCATTATTATAATTGAGAAAATAATGACAATTCAAAGCCAACAGAAAGTGAAAAGATTATCTAGAAATTGGTGTTAAATGCCAACTATAAACAAAGAAGCCTAAGAGAATAAAGATTAACTATAAGGACGAAGTACCAGGGAAACACTACCTTCTGTGAAAACTTTAAAAAGAGAAAAGCGGGGCCTGAGAGATAGCTCAACAGACTAAGTGCCTGCTTAGGCAAGAGCAGGGACAGGGTTCAATTCCCAACACTACATGCCAAGCCAGCCCCTCTTCTGGATGCACTGAGCCAGCCACTGAGATGGCATGGTGGTGCACGCCTGCAATCCCAGTGCTGGGGAGGCTGAAAACTGGAGGATTGCTCAGAGTCCAAGGTGCATAGTGAGACCCTGTACCAAATACATTTTTAAAAAGGAGGGGGAAGGGTGGAAAACAAAACACCATAAATGAGTTTGGACGCCTAAAAAAGAATATAAGCTCTAATGTAGCGACTATAAGGTCTATTTCTGAACAGCATAAGGAATGGGGCAATTATCTGAGGAATTAAAGTTCTTAATATCATAGTAAGATTTCTTCAGAGCTGGAGTATTCCTCTCTGGTCAAATTTATTCAGCATGTGTATGACATTTTTATAACCTTAATTTTTCTGTCAACAAGAACAGCTAGAAATGTATTGAAAATGACATGCTTGAAAATTTAGAATATATTTCTATAAAATAATCTGAGCCTAATGTTTACTTTCTGTTTCCACTGAGTCAAATGTTGCTCATTGCAGTTATTTTCAATTAGTTTTATTCATAGAATAAATTCTCAACATCATTTTAATTTCCAGATTTCATAAAGTGAAGTATTTCATAGTGTTCTCATGCAGAAGTACAGCTGTCGTAACTCTGACCGATCACCCAGTTTTCCACCTCTGATGCTTCAAATCTCTGTCTTCTGTCTTTTCTCTGTGGTGAGCATTTCTACTGTCTTGTCTCCTAAAGCCAGAAGTGAAAGCCCCTCTCCAACTAGTTTTTCTTAGTTCACTGAAAATAAAGTTTTGTGCTAACATTGTTTGGACAAGATACCTTTCCTATATCTTGCACTTACAACAATTACTATAACGACTAAAATAAGCAATGTGTCAACCTCTGTAATTGTCCTACTAATTTCTTTGAAACAGTTATCACTGTTACGTTTATCCTTTTTTCATTTTAAAATTAATAAATAAAAAAGAATCAAATTTTGACTTCTTCAAAAAAGAAAAATAATTTTTAAAATGAGCTGAATTTTAATTTCCTCCTTCTAGGCGCTGTCCCTTGCAAATGGCTTGGAGCCAGCTCATCTCCCTGCTGCATGGCCAGCGTTGGGCATCCCATTTTTGCAGCCTTGTGAGTTTCTGTGAATTCCTCCCTCTTCATATTTTCAAACCTATTTTTTAAACATGGATCCTCGTAGAATCCATACCCCAGGTCAACAACTAGGATGCTGCTGTAGAAACTGAAATCTCTTCTGTTCATCTCAAGAATTCCCAAGGCATTGCAGATTGTGGAGGACTGGCAAGTGTGATCCTAGAATCTTCTTTGTTATCTTGGCACTAGCAAGAGTCATGATTACTGATTACTTATTAAACAATTCACACTCTCCAAATGTATTACTTTTCCCAAGATGTCAAAATTTAACTTCAATTTTTTTCAATAGGAATGTTTTCTGACACTGAATGTGGTGTCATACCTGTTCACTCAACACTCCGGAGGCTGAAGCAGGAAATCACCTGGGCTATACAGGAATTCTTATATATGACAGCTATGTTATTTTACTGCTCTTCAATAATTATTGTCATGTGTATAAATTATTAAAATGTAAATGTTCTGGGCTGGTGAGATAGCTCAGTGGTCTAAAGAACCTGCTGGGGCAAGCTTAGGCAAGCACAGGGAAGTGCAGTTCGATCCCCAGCACAATATGTTGATGGGCCAGCCAAAAATAAAAATAAAAAAAAATTGAATATTCTGTCTTTACTGAAAGTGGGTTTGGCTCCTTGTTGATAATAATTTAATGGGAAGAGGCACTTATTACACGTGCAGACACTGTACCTGCTGAGATCAAACACTGAGGAGCTGAGCCACTGTAATTGCACACTAATTTACTATGGAACATTTTCCTAAGTGTAAGGACACAAAGTTATATTGAATACACAAAGTCTATTGTAACAGGTAATTATAAAAACTCCCTAGGTCCAAGTCCTGTTCAATTTTTTACTTCAGTAACTTTTCTATTGATTTATTATTCCCATCATGTACCAGCTTTGAACTGCAAGGAGGAATCCTGACGCTAACCCATTGCTCTGCTTTCTCCCTCCATGTGCCTGACGCATTTCTCTTCAGTCACTTGCACTCTGAGAACTATTAAAGAAATTAAAATTCTAGCCTGCACTTTTCACAAAAAATGATCACCTACCAGCTGCTATTGCAGAATTCAGTTTTGTATTTTCAGAGCATGCTTTACATTTGGAAATCTGTAGAAGAACAGAGGATTTCCATTTAAATACTCTGCACATGCATTAAGGTTCAGTGCAAGAAATAGAAACCACCCAATGCAACTCAAGCAGAGAGGAACTTCATGCTGGTAACTAGGCACTTACACAGTCAAGAAGAGGGGCAGAAATGAACCACAAGCTGGGCCTCCACAATGACTGAGGGATCTTCAGAGAGCATGTACCAAGGGTTCCTTTCTCTGGGACCAGGAGTACAATTACGTCTCTGTGGTTGGGGGTTCTGAGACAGCAGTCAGGAGCTCTTACTGTGAGCAGAGCTCTGCCACCTGGGTTTAGGTGCACATGAGCTCTGATACGCAGCAGGGCCTTTGCTCCCAAACTCAGCTCTGCCCACCGTTCTGGCTGCAAACAAAGCGGGACAAGAATCAAATCAAATTCCCCATAATGTCAACATCAAACCAGACATTTGAAGTTGATTAAGTTCTTACCCAACTCAGTTTACAACTAGAATTGTAGAAACACTTGAGTTCTTGAACTGCTGTACCAGTGTATACTGGACATAAAATCCTTGCACTGCTGCCTCAATTGCCTGTCCATTATCTGGAAGCCAGAATTTGAATAGCATTCAGTCACCACAGTTTTGCCTGTAAGCAAAAGGCAGCTGTTGTAAAAATATGGCAGCACTTGATTAGGTAAGTGCATCTAAAATGGTGAGGTCATTTCCACATCAGGCTAAAAATTGGAAAAAAAGTTTATTAATAAAGCTGGCCATTGGGCACTTCCTAGGTTCCAGATCTTAAATGTCTCACATCCAGATGTACTTCCCCGATCGTTGCAGATCAGAAACACATCTGTCCTCATTCTTTGTTTGGTCTGTGCTTAAATATCTTCTTGGTTTCCATGGTTACCATGATGGAATGGTATGGTTGTTGACTCAAGAAGTCACAGGATTCTTATTTGTAATTATTTTTGTTTTCCTCTGACCTCTTTTATGTTGACATCTTAACAAAGGTAGGGAAAGAGTAAAAAAAAGTACAGCATCTTAACTTGGGTGGATTAAAGGCTAAACTGGAGCTTATTTTGCGAGGATAAAATTAACCCAGACAAGCGCTCCACCTTCCCCTACATTCCTCCCCACCCATAACATATTTTTTTCTAATAAAGTCTATCATAAGGTGGTGGCCTAACCTCCACCTGGTATGCGGTGTTGTCTCTTACCATCATCATACTGGCTTGTTTAACACTCATTGGTGCGCAGTGTTTCCTTCCAATTTTTGAGTAACACCCCGTCCCCAGGCTCAGAAGAGTACACAGGTCTGTGAAGGGGAAGTGGGTGATGTTGTGGTACAATCCCTTGTAATCCTTTCAAAGTCTTTTGTAGTACCTATAGCTGCTGCTGCAGGTGTAGAATCTCAAGTTTTTGCAGTCCCTCAAACACAGGCACCAGGAGTGGTAGCCTTCTGAAAAGGAATTCAAAGGGGGTGAGCATATTGAACTATGTAGAGCAATGCGACTTGCAGCAGGGTCACTTGAAGCACAGACACCAAATTTGTACCTGTATCTTGGCAGTTTGGACAGAGGGCTCTTTAGGGTGTGATTCTGTCACCCTGCTTTGGCCTGAACTTTGGGGACAGTAGGCAGGATGTAGCTTCCATTTTATACCCAACACAGTGGAGAGGCTCTGAACTACTCTACCCATGAAGCAGGCCCATTATCTGAACCTACCATCATGGGGAGCCCGCACCAGGGAATAGTCATATCTATCAATGCTTTCATTCCATCCTCTGTATTAAAATTCCAGTTAGGATGTTTGTTGGGTAAAACTTGGGCTACCACTTCCTCTTTTCCCTGTAATATTACCCCTGTTTCTAACCTCACTTGTTCTGTCACTCTCTGAATTCTATTTCTTTCCTCTAAAGTAAAGAGGATCATAAGGATCTGTTGGCAGTCATCCTAGGTAGGGTTGTGTGTTCTAAACACCAATCCAGTAATGTAATTAAAGTTTGTGGCTGTTCTGAGAATGGGGGATTCTGATTTTTTCAGTTATATAAATCAATATTGGAAAAAGGGACGTACACCAAGGTAGAGCACAGGTTCACCCCTTGTTCTGCCACTGCCATCTGTCTAAGGGGGAAAACTGAAACTGGGTCATGGGATGAGATTTTCCTATCCTCTCCACCCCCTATAGACTTAGGAGAGGCCTGCTGATGCCAGTGAGATGATCGTGGAGGATTGGTTCCACACACACCCACCACTCTATTGTATGCCTGAGGCACTCTCCTTTATCCTGCTCATGTCAGGGAGGCCCCTCTTCCTTGGGAACCATGACTCTGGGAGCAAGATGGGGCAGTAGTGCTGCTTGGGATGCAACATCCATCCTCATCCATCACTGCTGGCAGAACAGGGTGCTGGGATCCTAAAGACTTTTCTCTCATAATCAGTACATACTCAGGGATCCCACATGCACATAACCTAAACCACTGAGGCAGTGTTCAAATCACACCAAGCCAGGAATCAATATTCCAGAAACATTCCAGTTGTCCTGGCTTCCCTGCTCCCACCTCCCATTCTCTACAGGCCATGTGAGGATTCACTGGACCCTCAGCCAGCCAGCCTACTCCCAAAGGGGCCATTCTTGTTTACATAGCATGGTAAGCTTTCATTTTTTCACTCTCACCCCATATTTACCTTTAAATTAATCAAAGTTCCAGGTCATGTAATCCAGCACAGTTGGTTTGTTGTTGGCAGCCCCCGTAACAGAAATCCCAAGCATAATCTTGCTCAATTCATGCAAAGAGCAAAAGTACAAGACTAATATAGTTTGACACAATGGCAGTAACTATAACAAAGTGAAGCAAATGAGCAAAATCCAAGTTTTTCCAGATTTCCAAGTAGACTGCTCCCAGTGGCAGGAGGGGCAGGAGTGGGACAATGACAACTCCCACAGGCCAGGCTGCCCATTCAATTGTGATTTCAGGGTACAGCACATCGGGGAATGCAAGTGAGTGGGAAAACACACACACACACACACACACACACACACACACATACACACACACAAAAAAAAACCCCAAAAAACAAAAAACATTTCAGACTAGCAGTTAAACAATATCCTCAGGAGAAATGTGATCCCCTCTGAACTTTCCTTTACCAATCTAAACTTTAAATGGGTTTAAATCAAAACAAATGCAGGGTGTCCTCTGACTGTAGAAGCAACCAGCCTTCCACACAGTCTCATATGGGAGAGAACACCAACCTCTTACAGCTCTTTTCCTGAGAGAACTGAAAAACTGAAACCAACCTCCCAATAACTCTCACATGTTAGAATTGATTACTAATCCCAGCCACATCTGGAATCTAAGACCCAAAACCCAGTTTTACTAGAGATCAAAAGAAGAACAAAAGCTAATTAGCTCTCACCCTGTCAGAGAGTGTAACTCTGATTTTTCCCTTCATAGCCACAGTGTCCTGCCCTTAGCCATTCCCAGGAGGTGAGAAGAACTCAGCTGGGGCACCAAAGCTGTTCAGAAGAGGCTTGCAGGCACGGAGGAGGACTGCCTTCAACAAAGAGTCTTCCCCATGGAAATCTTACTGGGTCCTCCATATGAAGTGGTGAGATTCTTTTCACATCAGACCAAAAATTGGAAAAGGCAGAGTTTATTAATAGTCAGCCATTGGACCCTTCCCAGGCTGCAGATGTAAAATGTCCTGCATCCTCAAACATTTCCCCAATCCTTACAGATCAGAAACACATCCAGCCTCATTCTTTCTTTGGTCCTGGCTTAAATACCTTCTTGGTTTCTATAGCAACTAGAATGGAATGCTGCATACGTTAACTCAAAAAGTCAGGACGACTTCTTTGTAATTAGTTCTGTTTTTCTTGATTCTTTTGTTTACAACATCTCAGCAAGTGTGGGGAAGGAGTGAAGGAGTTATAACATCTTAACATGGTGGATTAAAGTCAAAACTAGAGCTTCTTTGGGTAGAATAAAATAAACCCAAGAGGCACCGTCAGCTATACACCTATACACATCTACTTGCTGGCCTTAATACAGAGCCTGGTCCATAAGTGAGTCATTATCTTTCTCAGCTTTCTACTTTCTACAATGCAGGGAGCACATTGGTAGAAATGCGAAATGGAAGCTGATTGAAGTAAATTGTCCTTTGTTTGCTCAAATCTCTATGTGTCCTACAATTATTTAAATTCTCTGAGTGAGCCTGATGTCTGGAATAATACACTCTCCTCTAAATTAAGAAATTTTGTTCCACCATGTGAAAATGTTCACAACTTCTTTCAAGGGCAATGTTGCACTTCATCAACAATTGACTTTTTCCCACTAAAAACACATTTTTATTTTAGTAACACAGATTCAGAGGCTATGAAGTTGCCTAGGGAAGGTAGAGAGTGGCTAAGAACAGGTGTGGTTGAAAAAATCAAGAAGAAACCAGAAAAGGAAGGAATGAGAACAAGGGAAATCTCAGTTTTGAGTAAAACTTCTGGAAATGGCCTAGAGATCATCAAGCAGCATCATTCTTTGTCACTTCCTGTATCCTCTCTGCTTTATTTTGGCCTCTCCTCCCGTATATATCATCTCACCTGTTTGGGTTTCTTTAAAGGATGTGTGGTTTACTTTTATGCCCTTACGAAATATCAACACTTGACTGGTACAACCATTATGGAAATCAGTGCAGAGATTCCTAAGAAAACTAGGATTGGAACTCCCATCCAACCTAGCTATTCCCCTCCTGGGTTCTTTCCAGAAGAACTGAAAGCATCATATCACAGCAACATATGTTCCTACATAATTAGAGCTGCATAATTTATTATAACTAATTCTTGGAAACAACCCACATGCCCATCAACTGATAAATGGGCAAAAAGATGTGGTATTTTTATACAATGGAATATCATTCATCTATAAAAAAGGATCAAACCTGAAGCTTTTATAGATAAGTGGATGTAGCTAGAGACCATACTCATAAGTGAAATAACTCAGACCTGCATGTGTAAACATCATATTGTCTCCATAATGGAACAACCTCAAAAAGTCAATCAAATCTGAAAGGTACAACAAATACTTTTAAAGTGGAAGAATCTTTCCAAGGGAAGGAACAACTAGCATGAGGTAAAAGAGAAAAGAAAAACAGAAAGAATGGAAAAAGAAACATTTGTATGTCTATAAATAGGACACCTTTGGCAATTTTACTGCTGATTTCTACTGGTCTACTGAAAGGAGAAGTTACTGCTTCACATTTTTTCTCTTAAAAATTTTCTAATTTTTGACCAATTTTGCATCTTTATATCTGGTAATCTGAACACCTAATGTGAGGACAGCCATATGCACTATAACAACCATTGCTGAATTCCTAAATTTCAAAAAAAAAGGAAAGAAAAGGAAACATCAACCCTTGAGGCACTGCCAGCCCTGCACTGCCACAGTAGCGGCGGCAGCAGTGACCTCATGGGGCTGCACCACCTGTTGCACAACTGCCAGCCCTCCCTGCCCTGCATAGTCCTGATCATACTTTCATTAATAATTAGAAGGAATTACTCCAGCCTGACATGAACCACCTGTTTTCTTTTGTCCTGTATTTATTTTGCTTGTTCTTGTTTTTTATGGTTTCAGAAACATAAACTAATGCCCAACATTCAAATGGAGTAATGGTTGCTCTTTCCCTTAGAATCACTGTGGTTTAGAGACCTAAGGTCCCTGACTTGGGAAAGCCAGAAACCACAAGTGAGAGAGCAAAGATATTGTGAAGAAAATTTCAGGTATAAAGGCGAAAGGGACACAGCCACATCTAGCTAGGAACTGCAAGATCATTTACCCACCAAAACTCTATTACTATGAGTTTTCTTGCTTTGTTTCTTACTGTAATAAACACTACAGCATCATGTGTACATTGTCACTGATTTTTAGTCTGCCACATGCCCTTGATAGAAAGTGCATATTCCAGTGAGAGCATGGCTTAACCTCAGGCCTGAACCAGAAAAGACAGAGATTACAATGCTACCCAAATGGACTGAAATCCTCCACCAGCGTACTTTTTGGTGTCTGAGCTTAGTAGGTGCCCTTTTAACCTCAAAAATATGAGGGCCATTGTGTTTCTATCTTCATAAATTTGTGAACTTTTTTATAACAACTCTCCTAGGAAAAGTTGGACCCCTAAATTCATTTATTGGAGAATGTAGGTAGAGCTTTTTTTAATCTACCAGCCAATCCAGCCACATGTTTGAATCCACATTTTCTAGACATCTGTTAATCTCTGGCTACATGGTAAATTTTTATGAAAATGCCACACATATACAGTAAATGAAATACATTATTATGCTTTTCTTCTGTTTTGCGTCATTCTGAAACCCATTCCCACAATATTCTCCAGCTTTCTGCCTATGTATCCTTTGAGTACTTAAGCTTTCAAGCTGTTGGCTTTTTCAAGCATACTAAGATCTAATTTTAGTTTAAAAGTGAAGCCAAAGGTAGGCTGAGGCAGGAGATTTCCAACTGAAGCTCAGCCTGGGAAAATTAGCTATTGATCAAGAGTTTGTCAAAATAAAAAACTAAAGAAACTGAAGATGTAGCTCAGGGAGAAGGCCTGGAGTTCAACCCTCAAGTCCTAGTGCTTTAAAATATTTTGAAGAGATTATGGACAAAAGGGAAGGGGCCTAGAATTGAAAGAGAATTTGGTTAAAGGATATTTATGCCAGAGGAAGTGACTGTGATCCTTAGGCAAGGGAGGAGGCCAACCTGCAAAAGACAGAGGTAGGAAGGGAGGGGCAACAGCTTCTGCTGCCTATACAATCCACAGGTCTTGAAAGATCTCTAGTGCTCTATTCTTTTTCTTAGGCGTTCAGCCGCTACTCCTCAGTACACTAAGTTTCAAACGAGAAGGCTGGGAAGACCATCTTCAGCTTCTGCTGCTTCTGATTCCTAGCTGCATCAGCCACTGTGATTGCAGAGACAGGAGATTTCAGTAGCCCGCAGCTCCCCAGCTCCCTGTGTACTTTCTGACCTGAACATTGAAGACCTAATTAAGACCCGTGCTTGCCTCAGGTTCTCCTCTGGCTCAACTTTGCAGTGCTTGAGTCATCATTCCTACTTTAATGACTGACTACACTACCTACTTGCTGCCCTGATCCTTTGTCTTTAACAGACATTTCATTCCAGGTGACCACAGAAGATAATTTAGGAAACTCATTAACCATTGGCTTCCTTCCATTGGCTTCCACTGACAACTTTTCCTAGGAAAACAACTCAATTATCTGCTCAAAAATGCTGAGTGCTAAACACTGAATTAGGTTTAAGTATAGAAAATAGGAAACACTTTCAATGTTGTTACTTTTTAAATTTTTATTTCTATCAGTGTGAGTATGTGTGTAATGCGTCATGATCACATTCATTGTGGGGAGCTGGTGCAAACCTGCACATAACACACACACTAGCTACTTTCTTCCTCTCCTCTGGTGTCTCCTCCCTCCATCTCTTGGTCCACGTCCTGTCGGTTACAGATCTAGCTTCCTGTTTCCTATCCTCTATACCTTATTTTCCTCCATGCCACTAACTCAGTGTTGAAGTTAGATGCTTACAAACATAGCACAAAGGACAGGAGGATGAGTTCTGGGTGAGACTCACGCTGCCCACCACACTCTTTTTTAATGCAGGTAGGTGTTTTTGAACAAATTTTTCTCTTGGCTACATACTGCAACACTTACACAACTGTGGTACATCACTTGATAAAAAGTTGCAAGTGAACCCAGAATGCCTTAACGTCCTGGAAACGAAGCATGTGCCACCTCACCTTTACCTGAGGCCCTCTCTCCTCAGCTTGTCTGCCTTACTGCAACTTTCTGGGAAGGCCCCCACAGCCGCTCCAGGAGGCCTCTGCCCCAGCCCCTGCTCTCTTGTCCTTGGCCTCTGGGTGGCCTCCTTCCTTCTACTTTGTGCTTGCAGCCCCCTAACAGATTGCACACTTACAAGAATGCATGGATTCTCCACTACTCTGTGCCAAAGTCAGTAAGAATTTCATTCTGTTGAAAGCAGCAATTAAGTTTCAACCATGAACTAATCATGTGACTTTGGTTTACATCTAAAATCACAAACTAAGAAAGATCCATCTCTTCAGACCTGCACAAGCAGCCACGCAGATTCTGTGATATTAGACATTCTTAATTCCAGTTTTGGTTCAAATTCCAGGTGAGGATATTGTTGCTATGTTTAGTGGACATTTCCTAGGTATACAGGGAAAGGATATTTTAGAGCAAAGGTTCAATGCCCAGTTGATGAAAATGATTAAACAGGCAAAGCGGATGAATGGGGAACGCATAGGAAGAGAAGAGGACCTACTGAGAGCCAGAACTATGGCCACAACGTTCATGTTTGCAAATCTTTGGCAGATCCCATTATTTCTGATAGTTTATAAGGAACCTGGATCTCTGAACACAAGAACTCAGCTCAAATTCTATCAGTCACCTCAAGTAAGTCATTAAGTTTCTTAAAATATGCCCCTCTTCAATAAAATCATAACCAGTTCAATTTGAACCATTTGAGTTCTCATGATTCTTGATGCTGCCTTTCTGGTGTCTGACCACATGATATGAACTACTGTGGCTTC